>ARYC01010080.1:0-13258 GCA_000711775.1 Oxytricha trifallax | reverse complement strand
AATCTCGTATTTTGTATTTCAATTGATTTAAAAATTTCTATAATACTCTTAATGATTACAATTAAGCAGCTTTAACTCATATAAATATTATTTTATATACTTTAATTTCGATATTAATTTGTTATACAATAATATGAGCTGGTGCTTTTTGTTTTTGCTTTACAACTAACTTATGCTTATTGAATCCTGAAACTTTCTCGCTAAGATTTTTAGAAAAGTCTAGTCCTTTTTGGCTGTTGCTATAATTAAGCTTATGATTACCCTATCTTAAGTAAGTCTGATTTTAAGAGTTTGCATTCTTTTAGTTGGCTCTCTTAATCATGGAAGAGTCATTGAGCTAACTTTGAGATGTTTCAAGTGACATTTTAGTGAGTAAATCTATTTTGATATATTCTCCGTGTTGCTATAAATTCTTCGATAGGAGTAAATCCTGAGGAGTTTCTGCTTAAGAATAGTTACCATTTTCATAAACACCTTATGTTGGAGATTCTAAGGTAAGCTTATTAATCAGGATGTTACTTTAATCATTTGTGTTGATTACATTTGTACTGCCGGTTGCCGATGACTAGTTAAAATTATTTCCTGGGAGTAAATTCTATTGCTGACTTTAGTTCCCACTATAGATAAAGTTGTTGTATTGATATTGAACGTATATATTCTGAGGAGATCCTAATTTATTCAAGCTACCATCTTTATCATAGTGATTTTGAAATATACCATTACCATTGTTAGCTTATCCATGTGTATTCTTGGGGCTTTTGATTTAGTTGCTTATATCCGAAGGTCTTTCTTTTATTAAGTATTCAAACTTTGCTTTCTCATTCAAGGTTTAGTTTAACTGATCAGACTATGAGTCAACAATTTTGCCATAATTAGTGGCTAAATTATTTCTATTTTGAGATGATAGCGTTGAAGATACTGAAGAATACTGTGAATGATTGCTTTAGTTATGGTTTCCATATTCAACGGATGGCCGTTGTTTTTGTTGAAAATACTAACTTGAAACTTGCTGTATGTTGCTTAAGGAACCTTTCTTTTAATTTTATATTTATAGCATGTTGTTGTTTTTTGCAGAATTATCAATCACTTCGTTAGTTCCATTTTAATTAAAACTCATTCTCATCGCAAACTTAATAAAAACCATCAATAATTTTCAACATTGTTGATAAGTTTAGGAGTTTTGATCATTGGGCTTTGATTTGCAATATTTCTATCAGACTTTTCGCTTTCAATGGGAGAATTGAGATTACTCTTATTACTATCTTTACTTAGCATGTTTTTATCGGTTGTGTTCTGCTGTTTCTTTTTATTCTATCTCTCAACAAGTTATCTCTATATATTGTCAATCCATTCCATATTGCTGGTTCTTAAGTTTTAAGATAGACTGTTGTTGTTGTTTTGTGACTTACTGCTGAAGTGCAAATGTTAAGTTGCACCCTGATAAACTCATTCAATAAATAGCGAACTTAATTGTATATAATGGTAATCAGTTTACTTGTTTGAGCTTTGATTAGATGACTTAACAGAGTTGTTTGAGACTTGTTTGTTTGATGAAGAGTTTGGATTATAATAGTTATTTGGAGTAAATAACTTACTACTTTGATTTGATTGTGATGCATGCTAACTCAACATCACATTCGATGATTGCATCCCTACACTTGTTGATTAAGTATTATGTCACTAAATATTGATAAAAAATAAAGCAAATAACAATTTATTCTTATTTATGAAATACTTTTAAGACTCTGAGATTTAAGACCATTGGTTGTTGATGATGGAGTAATTATTATTTGTGGTTATTTATTGTTGTTTTAATTAGATTGAAATAAATTAGTGTTATTAGTGATTGGTTATTGGTCTTTCCTCCTCATCATTACTTTTTCTTGTTCACTAAATTATATAAGAATTAAATTTAATATTTCAGCTTCATTTACTCTAATTAAGGATCACTTATGCATTCACAGTGTAATTCTTTAATAAGTGATATAAGTTACAAACTAGTGTCTTATTGAATACATATTTATTATGTTATTTGAGCATTTATGATTTCAAAACCTTTTCTCTCTCATTGCAGCATCCCTCCAAGACTGACTGAATTCATCCATTCTATTCATGAACTCGTCTTAGAAGTCTTCAATGCCTTTTTATTGTTTTAGTGCAGCTAAATTTAGACCTAAGCCCATGCCTCCTTGCTTTATTGGAGGTGGTGGACCACCTTAAGGTTTATTAAATTAATAGTCACTGCTAGGGTCTTGTTAAAATATAAAACTAATTCCTAAGTAATTAAAAATATATTAGTGAAGTTTATAGAATCTCATTTGAGTTGTTCACTTACTAATCATTCTACTTGTTTATTGATGAAAGATTCAAGTTAAATATGGGCTTATTTCCCACAGGTTTAGTCTGTTACTGTTATTATGGAATCTATTATTATTGCTACTGGTTATTGTTACCAATTTAGCCTAGCTTCCCTAGATTCAAAGGGGGAATAACTGGTTTAGATTATTAGTATGGTATAAATCCAAATATCTATAAAACTTTATTTAATTTTGTTCATTAATGAAGGCAACTTCAGGATCAACATCATTGTCAGATTGATGGAAGCTAATACTTGAAGAACTATAATAAATTGCTTTTAATAAAAATATTTTTTACTTTTATATCCAATAGACTATAAGATATATTAAACTAATAAAATTACTTACTCTTGATGAATCAATTAAGGATCCTGCTATTAATTTTGAATTTAATTCAGCTTCCCCAAATCTAGTTTAGGAATTTTCAATCCTCCATTCATGCCTTTCATTGGGGGCATACTATTTTTATTTGATGGTTTATTGGAAATAAGTGTGTTATTTTAAGTGCCATTGTTGTAGTTGCTAGTGAAGCTGTTCTGACTAAAGTTAGTTTAATTTTTCTAACTATTAAAACTCTGGTTTTGATATTGTGAATTACTCTAATTTTCCATAATAAAACCTCGATCCAAACTGTTGTCCTTGTAGAAATCGTTACTATTCATATTATTGTTGCTGTTCATGTTCTAGTAATTTAAGTTTGTATTCAAGTTGTTGATTTGTTGTTGCTGCGATTATACTTATGACTTTAACTTTTCAATCAACTTGTTCTAATCTGAAGCTTATAACTCAAATTCTCTTGAGGATTTTTTATGTTTCTTGCTTTCTTCAATCACTCTGTTCAATTGTTAAATTATTTTTAATTCAATTACTGCTGAGCATTGTGCCCAGTTTAATCAGTAAAGAATTGGTAATTATATTTATATACTCTAAATCTTGACGTTTTTTTCTTCAAGACAAGTATTATAGTTATTTTCAGTTTAGAGCATATCAACTTAAACACTGAGTGTTTCGATCATTGAGTTTATAAAATTTTCATATCCATCCTTTATTTTCTGGAGAGCAGCACCAACAGCAGGGTGTGAACAATTGATAATTTTATTGAACCCTTCGCTCAGCACATTTATAAATTATTCTTAATCAATAGTTTCGCTATCAGGGTTAATTTGATTGTGTGAATTGTTATTTATATTGCTTGTTGAGTTGTCTTAGTAATCTTTGTTTTGAGATTAATTCATTTGATTGTGATAAAGTTCGTTATCAATCATGTTTCTTACTTATTCTGCAATCTTAATTTACTAAGTCATTTGGTTGTTCATTGCCATGTTTTGCATTTACATTTATGGCATAATTTTGTCAAGTTTATCGTTACTATATGCATCTATTTACTTCAAGAAGTCATTCATTTTCAAAGTTTATCTGTCACTTGATATCTATATATGATACTCTAAATTTGGGACTAGAGTTTAAGGATACATATTTTACTAGTTTATATTAGTGTTTGCAGATACAATTTCACCTTAGTTTCCCTATCTACGATTACTACAAATAGTAGTGTGACTTGTATTATTGAATTGTTACTACTGTGGGTTTCCCTAGGGCTATACAACATTATTAGTGTTTATAAATTTAAGCACACTATTGGGATTAGATTGATCTTTGGTGGAACATCTACTCTCAAGATTTGATCCCTTAGTTCTAGCTTTATAAATATTAACATTTAAGGTATCTTGATTTGTTTTTGAACCAAAGAAGAGTTCACTGCTTAATTATAATTAACATAATTCTTAACAATTGAGTTGTGGTTACTGCTAAATTAGTGTAATAAATATTGTTATAAGATTTAGTTGAGCTCTTATTTCTCTTTAATAACATAAAAATACTTTATTAAATTCAAAGTAGTATTTTAAAAATTAAATTTATATAATATTAGATATCATGTCTATTTTAGTTGGTTATTATTTGTTGATTATTGCCTTGTGATCTGACTTTGCTTGTCTTTTTCTTAGATGAGTTAGTTGAGATATTTAGTAAGTATTTTAATTATTACTTAGATTCATAGCTAGGTCTCTGTGGGGTGCAGTGACCGAGGTTACACCCATCCTTTATTACCCATTCATTATTTATTACGTTTATAATACAATAATATTAAATAAAATATTCAAATGTCAAAATTATTCTAACAAATTCTTATTTATTTTTTCATAATATCTTCTGCTATTCAATATGATGAACAAAACTAACTGTAAATATCTTCAAGAATATCGGCAATATCTTAAGATAAAAGTCCAAACTAATAATCAAAATAAATATATAAATAAATTAGATTTTAATATTTATATTTAGATTTGACTCTGTTCAATTCTTCGACAAGACTTTCATTTTTCTTGGTAACTTAATTCAATTACTAAATGACTTTACTCAGAATCCCCTAACTATCTCTAAAAAGATTAATATATAATTTCTTCAAGATTTAGATTCATCTGATTGAGTTAGTTATTTTTACTAATTCCCACTTGATATCTCTCCCTAATTAGCTAACTCTAAAATATATTATTTTTACTAGGCTGAAATCTTCTTAGCAGATATAATACTAATGATCTAGCTTTGTTGCTGTTTGGAACCAGATTGTTGGCGGTTGCAAGAAAGTCATAAGCATTTTATTGGAATCCGTAGTTAGCGCTTTAATTCATAACAACTGCAGAGTTATTCATATTTTATAAGTTACTGTTGTTTTAGTGGTTGCTCATGCTGCTTGCACTTCCATTTATGTTTACAAATTACAGAGTATTGACTGATTTCCTCAGCTATTGCGTCTTTTTCTTGATTTAGAAATATCATAATACACTGCTTAATTCTTGTTTGAAGACTCTAACTCCAAATTTTTTTTATGTTTTTCATAAATTTAAATTAATGTCAAAGGCTTAAAATAAATATCTATAATTTATATCTCTATCTAAATTATGAAATTGTCTTAATTTATAGAGAATTTATATATGTATGATATCACAAAACAGACTAGAATTATTTTAACTTTTTGAATTATTCAAAGCAAAACGTCTTTTTTACCTTTAGTTTTCTAAAAAAGTATAAATTTAATCATTTTTTTTAAATATTTTAAAGCATTGTGATATTAAATACAAAAAATAAAATAATAGTTGAATTTATTTTAGTAGAGCACTACTTCATTATATTCTAAACTCTTGATAATAATTTATCAGAACCTTATAATAATATATACAATTTTTCTAATTATTTGAATTATAAATTAATAAAAACCATTGAACATATTTTCAATATCTTCAAGGGATTTTTACTGAGGTCTTTTAGGATTTGAAGTTGATGATAATGGATGAACTCCTTTGCTTGAATTAGGGACGTATCCAGTTTAGAAAGTATTTTCATAATTCTTAACTAGCATAATAAATTACATCTAAATTACGAAACGTCTAATAAATTAGCATTTTACAAAGTGCCTTTCTTCACTAGTTGTGAAGAGTAGGACATATCCCCTTCATTTTCAATGTGGTCTCTATTGTTATAAGTTATGATTTATTTCTCTTTTTTGTTAGATCTCCTGGGTTTATTTGATTAGAAGCAAGTAAATAGTTAGTTTATTCTAAATTCTCCAAGAAGTTGTTATGTAACCTAGGTTATTTTGTTCCTCTTGATCCGTTCCCAGTATTGCTTATCATACTGTTGTTTTGATTTTGCTATTAACTTATTTGGGATTAGTAGTAATTACCCATAGAAGTGTATAAATTTCTCTTCTTTCTATTGGTTGTCTTCGATCTAGAACCTGAGATAGCGCCATTAGATTGAGAAGTATTTCCCACTTGGGATTTGCTAACATAAGTAGAGTTTCTATTTTAGGATGAATTGTAAAAATTATTGTATGCAGTTGGACCTTGCATGTATTTCCCAATTGAGGATCTTGATTTTACTTGTTAAGGAGAGCTGGTCCCACTTGCTGCCTTCATAAAATGCATGCTTTGAGTTTTCTTTAGATTTTCTAGATTTATGGTGCTTGAATTAGGGGAGACTGCTTGCTCTAGTGTCTTACAATATTCCTCTTCAAGTTTCTTAAGGGAAATCTTTTTCTACTGTTATTACTATTGCTGTTATTACTTTTACATTTGCTGTGAAAGATGATTATTTGTGATGAGGTTTAAATTATCAAAATTTCCTGTGAATATCTAATTTGGCATGTGGAAATTGATATTAAGATACTATTATTGAAGCGATTGGTTCTATTGCTGTTGATTATGCTTGACTTGTTATTGTGATTGTAGCTTAGCTGTTTAGTTATGAATTTAACTGCTATCATGTCTATACATTATTATATTTAGTAAGTTGTTACTTTAATTCAAAATTGACATGTCATTGATGCCACTTAGATTCATTATGCTCTTTTTTTATATTTTATCATAGATAAATTAAAATTAAGAAATTATTAAGCTATACTAATATTAGAGATAGATAGATAATAACTTAAGGTAAAATTAAAATGCATCACTATTAACATTGTTATATAATGCAAAATGTAATTCATTACTCATTCTTTCTTTTCTTCTGTAAATGTTTCCTCCTCCTCATTTATCTTTCTCTAGGCATCTTTCTCTAGGTCGCTAGCTTGTTTCGGCTCTTTCATCTCCGGTTCCTCCTCAATAGGTCTTAGTTAGGTACTCTAGGTCGCTTGGTCGTTTCCTGCTTGGATTTGGATCAGTTTGGGTTTATTAGCTCCTTCGTCCCTTCTAATGCTTCTTTGCTCTCTCTTTGACTTTTCTGTGAGAATAGATAGTCTTCTTCTTCTGCTCCTTCTTCGATTACCGCATTGAAGCTCGCATCTCTTTCTTCTTGGATCAGTTCCATTTGTAGTTTGACTCCGTTCTCCAGAACCATCTCATCCCACACATCAATTGCCAAGAAATTGTTCCACCCTTAAGCTCCTTCTGTTTCATGCTCTTTCTACAATAAAGCTTCAGTTTACTACTCTATCATTGTTTCTATCGTCTTTTCGTCTACTGAAATTCCTGATATCCCAATCTCTAATTTCATGAGCCCCACCTCCAGATTGAACTTCAAATAGTATCTTTGCATGTTTATCCAATCCTTGGCAAAAATTTGAAAGATGGGTTCCTATACTTAGATTATTAAATTGTAATGTTCAAATTAATTATTTATTAATGAATAATTATGTGATATTTTAAATAAATTTAAATTAGTAAAAAGTTAATATTTATTTAATTAACCAAAAATTTATTCAAATAAAAACTCTCATGTATGTTGAAATTTTAATATTCTTATATTAAATTATTATTAAATTTAAATATTTAAACTTAGATGAGAGATAGACACTAATTATATTAATTTGTGTGAATATTTTGATATGGGATTTTACGCTTGATTTATTTTATTGATTAATCTTTCGACATTAATAAAAAATCAATTACAACTTTTATATAAAAGAAAAAATACACATATAATTAGCATTTATAAATTATAGTTTTATATTTTAAGAATAAGAAAGGTTTTTAATTCGATTTATTTAAATTATTTTATTTAGAAAAATTTAATTGAATTTACAATCCATAAGAATTTTTATAGAAAGTAATTGCTTTTTTTAGCAATAATTGCTCATTTCCCCAGAATATTATTATAAGATTATTTTTCACAAAATATGCTTTATTAAGATAATTTTCTCAGAAATCATTTTAAATTACCTTAAAGAAAACTAGTATATCTGTTATTTAGTAATTAAAAACTGTAAAAATATTTTAAATTATAAAATCTATGAGACTTGAATTAAATAATAATTTTTTTTAATAATTAATAAATGAGACTTACAAAATTACTGATAATTTTATCCCTCATATTCTTCATAGATTCATCAATATCTTGGAAATGTGATTCTAACTATTTTAATAATTATTTCCTTTATTAATTTAAATTTTTTGAATGAAGCTGACACACAATGCTATAGTAAAATCATTTATTGTTAATGGTCTTAATATTTTAGAATGTAATGATTTATGCAATGGTATTTGTTTTGGGAACTCAATTGACTAATGTCTTCAGTGTATTTAAAATATTTGTAAATTTATTATATAAAGTAAATAAATAAATGAATGTAATGATCCTTTAAAGTTCAGAAACTTAGAAACTTTGGAATGTGTTAATCAATGTGAAATATAATCTATCTCAGTTGAACTATTTGATTAGAGATTTAACAATGGAATTATTATTTATTTAATAACATATAAAATCTTTTGATATTGTAGATGTAAGAATATAACATATTATTAAATTAGAAAGTTAATTGCTAGGTGAGGTACCAATCTCACTTGGGACTTTCTGATAGAACTTTCTACTACACTAAGGCCTATCAAGGGCAGGTAGAGGTTGCTGGGCGCAACGCATGAGGGACCAGTCGGCGGGGTTCAATCTGTCAGCTATTCACTCCTCGAGTGGGCTGGATCCTAAGATTTCCCTGCATAGATGAGTTTACTGGCTTGAGTTCAGTTTCTAGGTAATAGGGAGCAGGATGACGGTACGCTCTGCTCTGCCTTCAAAAGTGAGAAGACGAAAACTATTGAAGCCAACGATGAGGATTCTTCTCCCACACCGGGTTAGTGTGCTGAAGCTACCACAGCGAAATGATAGGGATTACGTTTCCCAGCAGCGGTGGGATCGGTAAGCATTTGTGTCCATCTTCTGTTATCTAGTTGAATCCTACGAGCTCTGTCCCCGGGTTATAACTGGCTGACATCTAGATTTTGAAAGGAGACTAGGTAATAGCAAGAATGGTTTTACGGAGTTTTCTACTTCATGACTGCCACGTCATGGAATTTGCCACGTCAACTCACTCAGAAACGTCTTCGTCACGACTAAGATTGATTGTTTAATTTTAGTATTAAACAGTAATATGTTAAAATTTATTTGATTTGAAATCATTTACAACTACTAAGAATATAACATATCTTGTATAAAAATTTTTACTAGAGCCTGCACTCTATGTTGATGGTAATAGTTAACAAAATATTAAAACAATATATTTACTATTGTAATATAATATTGAACTAGGAACAAATTAATTTCCTTTCAGAATGCTTTTTTAATAAGTAATTATATTTATAATTATCATTATTGCTAATCAAACATGGATTGAAGTTAGATTTTACTAATTTATTTAAAAAATTTAAATAAATCATAATTCTGAATGGTTTGAAAGATAAAAAACACATATTTCCTTATTAGTTTCTTCTCATTCACATTAATGAATATGGGTTATTAAAAGACCTCTATTTAACTAGTAGCATATCATTTTAATTATTTGTTACGATTATTAAATTGAGATACGGTTATACTAAATTTTTAAGCCTTATTAATTAATCATTCTAGCATTAATTATGGATATGACTTATTTTTACATTTATTTATTTAATAATATTAAGTAATGCTTGACGATGCTATCAGAGAGGCGTTTAACAATTTTCCAGGCAATTCAAATTATATGGGAACTACTTGGGTTTATCTTAGAAAAAATTCAAACATCACAATAAATATTTATAATTAAATTAACAATGCATTCATTAGAGATGCCATTAATTCTTTTGAGTTCAAACTTTATTTTTGAGTAACTTAAATTTTATCTGATTATTATAGACCTTATGAATTATTTATTCTTATGAATATGGAGAATCAAATGAAACCCATGCAACAATTACAATTTATGATCAAGGCTACTACAGAAATAACACAGTATTTAACCCTACTCTCTACCCTAACTCAACACCCATCCCTTATAACTATCAGAAACAAATTACTAATAGAATTATTTTTAATTGACTAGGGGTTAATGACTTTCGGAGATGTCACAGATGTTAAATTTAAGTTTGTGTTTTTCAATAGTGGAATTTAAGTACAAAATGTGACTTTTATTGAAAAGTATTCAGTAAAATATGATCAAATGAATGCATTATTTGTTGGTCATTTTTAGCCATACAGATGGGTCAATATAACAAATTGCAAGTTTTATCTCTTTTAGATTCTTATGATAAGTATTGTATATAAATTTTAGAAATTAATTTAGAATTAATACTAAATAATCAAAGAATTTTTTTCTCTTTCTTGTAATAAATTAAGCAAAAATGATTTATAATTCATATAATAAACATTTACGTACTTTATTATCATTCAAAATCGCTGTTATAAAAAATTTAGTTCTCATTAAACTTAAACGCCTCATCAAGCTTTTATTAATAATTAACACTTTTTATAGGGCACATTTTAACTCAAATTAATAAATTCTCTCATAATTTAGATAAAAAACAGAAAAAGCTTTATATTATTAAAATTTATCATAATATAGATGTTTAGAACAATTCTTACGTTTAATTTTTCGCAAGAATAGAACTAAATTGAAAATGTATAAAGAAAAGAAAAATAATACCAAAAAATAAAAATATCAGAGTAATTCATGAATAAATTATGAAATTATTTTTCTTAATTTTTGCAGTATTTCTCATATATTTACCTTTTCTTATTTTATTTATATTTAAATTCATCTACATTTTATTTATTATTTATAATTTCATTATGTTTTGTATTTTTCAATAATAAGGGATTTAATGCCTATTTTGAAAGTAACTTCTTCGATATTTATAAATTTAGTATATTGCTATTATTGTTAAAATTATTAGTATAGGAATTAAAATTATTTAAATTGTAATAACTTTGGCTTAAACTAAATTATGCTTTAATGATTAATTTTTGTTTCTGTTTTTATAATTAAATTTAATCTTAAAACAATTTTAGATTTATTTAAATATAAATTGTTCTAATAATTTATAAAAGTTTCACATTCAAAATTCAAAAAAGCAATTAAAATTTAATAGGAAATCAAATCATATATAAAATCTAAAAATGATTGTTTCATTCATTTAAACTACATGAAAATAAATTAATTAAAACTTACTCTTTTTTTCTTGAATCCCCTATATAAAGACTCTTTAATAACTAAAAACATTCATTAAAATATTAGGGGGGGGGGAGTTTCCTGCCCCCAACATAAAATATTATGTTTTTTGCAATAATTTTATTAGAAATAAATAAATTTCAATTTCAATTATTATATTCATGTACTAAAGAACTTTTATTAATTTATAATTTTCAAGGTACATAATTATTCTTTAACAAATTATATATTATAAACAAGGCTAAATAATTTGTTTTTTATTAATAATTGATTTGATTTTCATTGAAATGTGTATTCATTATCAAGGTAGAAATGATATTTGAAGCTAAATTAATATATAACTATATCATAATTGATGATAGAGATTCTTTAAAATTATAAAAATTCCATGTTTTTATGTATGTGGCAAGAAATTTACAAAGGGCAGGAAACTACCTTTTTTGGGGGCAGGAAACTACCTTTTTTGGGGCAGGAAACTTCCCCCCTTGGGTGCATATAAAATTTTGGGGCAGAAACTTCCCCCCCCCCCCAAATATTATTATTAATCCAGATTTGAATGCTAATATTTCTTTTGTATTTAGACTAGATTTTTGTAATAATTATTAGCGAAGTGCAATTCTTAGCCTATCACACAGGAGCCTCCGATTGCTATATTTAATTAACACCAGAAATAGCCAACAAATAAATTTGGAATAATAATTAGAGGGAGTTACCCATCTTCATCCATAAAAATATGTTATTTTAATAATTCTTAAAATCTTTATCATCAATTAAAGATTATTAAAATTGGAACATCTAATAACTATTTTATCTTAATTAAGATTTGAAATTTAAAATTAAAATCAACTAATTGTAAATATAATATGGGAATCTTGAAAAGTATATTATAAAAATTCGTTGTTTAAATATGTCATGCCATTGAGTAAAAATTATTTTAATTACCAAGAATTAAAGAATAATCAATTTTTTCTCTATAGTATTTATTAATATATTACTAATTAAATAATTAAAATCGCACTCCAACCCATACGATCATAAATTTGAGTTAGAGTACGGAATAAATTAGAAAATAAATAAAACCCCAAGAGTAATTTTTTAAGGAATAGAGGGAATGAAAAATAAATGAATTAGACTTTTAAAAATTTAATAATAGCTGGCTCACTGCTTGATCATCTTGCAGATCTTGTCGAAGTACCTGGACTCCTCTCTGGTCATCTTCTTGCCTCATGATACTTGTAGCCTGGCATTATTCAAGTCACTGATCTCCATCTCGTGCCACTTCCTGAACTCCATGATCTTGTCGTCCTTCAGGCAATCCTTGAAGTTGTTGACAATAGCAAATGGGATCCTGGGGTTCTCGCTGAACAGGACCTGCAGCTCCTCGAGGACCCTGCACCTGGCGGTCTCCTTGTAAGCGTCCATTGCCTTCTTGATCGAGGTGGCTTTGACGATGTGGGGCTGGTTGTTGAAATCTGAGGGGTTGGTAGTCTTGAAGTGGGCCTCCACCTGCTACTGCAGGAGTCTTTATTTGTAAGCAGGAGATACACTGAGGAATCCAAGCCACCTCAACCTCTTAGTGATCCTCAGGGGCGGCCTCGACCTTGTCCATAATGATGTCTAATGGAGGGATGTACTTCTTGGTCCTGATCTATTCATAGTAAGTGAAGATCTTGGCGAGCCTGGCGTGGGACTTAATCATGAGATCCTCATCCTTGGTAGTGGAGGACTCCTCCTTGTTCTCCTCCGCATTGAACTTGTTGAAGAGCTTTGTTATTCTTGCCTTCTCAGTGGAGGCTTTCAAGGCTGCTTGTGCGAATGCCTCCTTCTAATCATCATTTCTGAGCCCAGCAAGTTGGGTTGCCCTGGACGGTCTTTTCTTTGAGGGTCTGATGTTGCTGTTTGGCTTTCTGTACTAGGTGCTTCCTGG
>ARYC01010078.1:0-22837 GCA_000711775.1 Oxytricha trifallax | reverse complement strand
AGTCGTGCATCAAGTGATAAAGTAGAAGTATCTTGTAGAGGCCTTTCAATAACCCCCAATAAAATTCAATTCCTTTGAACTGAGGACTGTTGGGAACATTAAATACATGTGTTATGTTTAATCTTTCATATTCCTTCTCTGAGTCTTTAGTTTTATGAACTGACAAGTTATCAACGAACAGAATAATTTCTTACTCAGCGTACATATCTCTGATTAATTGCAAGAACAAAATATATTACGCGGTTTTTATAGAACGAGGGTGAATAACATAGGTCTTGAGGCCACTACTTTCTCTTATTCAACTAAAAATAGCATAGGTTTAAACCTTAATCTTTTAATCATATACATCTATGTTGCTATAATAGCCCTCTGCATTTAATTGAATATATAAGTTAAATTATCCTTTATAAAATGGAACATTAAAGTCAATCACTCTCTTTATACGATTGACTGTCTTGTAAGATATTCCATTCTTTTTACATATGTTCGCTATAGATTAAGCTGACATATGAAGCTCAGGAAATTGGCGATAAAACATCACAGCTCTCTATGCGAGAGAGAAATGACTCCAGTATTTAAGAGTCTTATCATTAATAAGATAATCGATTTGATGCTGCTAAAATTTTAGTGGTCTCTTAGTCTTAGAATTAAGATGCTATCTCTTTAAATTTAATGCTAATAGACAGTGAGATCTAACAGTAGCAGGAGATTTATGTAGCAGCCTTGCTATAGAAGTGTAATTAAGAATAGGTCTGAGATGACCGCAATAGTCATTACAACCATATCGCAACTTAAACAATAAATATATATACTCACTGTCATAAACTGACCCTAAACCTCGCATATACTCGCTTAAATTACTAAAATTTTAACATTAAACCCCTACAGACCCTTTTAAAACACTAATAAAGCATGCCTTAATAGTCTACTTTTATCAATCAAAAACTCAATCAATCTATTGAGATGATTTGGGGTTTTGATTCTTTAATAAACATGAATAGTAAGTAAGGATAAATTTTCAATTAGCATTGAATAAATGAACTTATGGAACTTATGTACTTTAATACTACAGTCTATCCAATTGATACTTAAGACTTGCTTTTGAATTAATTTTGTTGCCTTCTATTTCCTTGTTTTAGTCACCTGTTAAGTGCAATTATAAATATATATTTATTTATGCTTGTGCTGAATAATCTTTCAATCAAAAAACCTATAATAATATCCCAGATTTTTTGAAAAAGTATGGTAACAACAATAAAAAATGCATTATCTTGAAACAGTAGTCATAATAACTTAGATAGAATTAAACTCAAAATAAACTAATAGCAGATAAAGATTGTAAGAAATAAAATGAGACAAACAAATTATTATAATTATTAGTGTATTTGAGAAATTTAATTATAGAGATTTAAATTTAATTGGAGATCACTTATATATTAAACATTTTAAACTAAATGTAATCTTAAATACTTACTATTAATTTGATATCAAATAGGGATCACCTTTAAGTTGGAGATAGACATTCTTTTTTTTAGAAAATTTTCTATCATTTTTTTCAAAAACCAATTAGCGACAGTATTTAAAAAGTATTAACATCAGAAATGTAGGCATTCGGGGACCGACTGAAAAGTTTTCCTGTATGTGATTTCCAGTTTTTTTCCTCAATTAGTCCACTGATCCTGACCCCCCTTGTTTCTCTTTTCGCTAGCAATTGATAGTAAGGATTAATAAATATTATTATTATTATTCCAATATTATATTTGAAAATTAAAAAAAATATTATTTGATTTATTACATATAAAAAATGGCTAACTTAACTATATTAGTTTGAAATTCAAACAAGCTTTTTTTCTTTGTAATTTTCTTCTTTTTTTGAGAATTTTTGTGTTTAATATATGATCTTGCTTCATTTGATTCATACTTATATCCATTAGGTAATTCATAAGTATCTCCTAAATTACAATAATTATATTTAATTTCCCACAATTTCTTTAAATAACTTACCAGCCACTATTTTGGTGCTGCTGTAGTCCTAGTTTGGAGTTGAAATTCTGAATAAATTTGGGTAATGGCCCTCTGGCGGGGGCAGATAAAATTTTTTCTCAAAATTTCATAGTATCGTATAAATGTCAAAAACATTAAAATAACTTAGTATAATTTAATAATAATGTCATTAAGGTCACTTATGATAAATTTTAGAAGTATAAGGAACCTATTTAATATTTTAATTATACATTAACTAGGAAACAACAATAACTTTAAGTGAGATAAAACATTATGCGTTTTTAATTTAATATGATATTTGCAATTTTATGAAATTTTCTCTGTTTTATCTCACTTAAAGTTATTGTTGTTTCCTAGTTAATGTATAATTAAAATATTAAATAGGTTCTTATACTTCTTAAATTTATCATAAGTGACCTTAATGATATTATGATTAAATTATGATAAGTTTTTTTAATCTTTTTGACATTTATACGATACTATGAAATTTGGAGAAAAAATTTTATCTGACCCGCCAGGGGGCCATTATCCCAATTCTGTGTCTGTAATATTATTATTATTTGTATTGATGGTATGTTAGTAACCGAGTAACAACAAATTGATGATAATTATTGTACTCTTAATATGATAGAAAAACGCAGTTGATGATTAATATCAAATCTAGCCTTGTTATTTAAAAACAAGATTCTAGAGAAAAAAAAATTGAAATAGCTAATTTATAAATGAAAAATCAGTAAAAAAATTAAATTAATAAATTTAAATCTTAACTATGTATGAATCATTAGATCAGATAGAACACAAACTAAACCTCAAGAATAATATTCAAAATTAAAAATACTGAATTGATAAAAACGATAGTTGCTCCTGTTTACCCAATAATAGTATGACAATCAACTGATTGACCAACATTATATATTTAATAAGAAATTATATTAAAATTGAAATAATGTAAAATTACTTAAAATATCCTATTAAATAATTAAGTATTTTAATTTGCTTATAATGTACTTGACTTGAAAAGTATTTATCTATACCAAAATGTTGTAGTATAATTTTACAGTTCTTAATAATTTTACATTAAAAATAATAAAATCCATAACTAAGGATAGCGTAAGATTGAACTGCAAATATTATAATATATTTTCGTTATTTGATTAATAAATTATATTCAAGAAAAAGTAGTCTCATATGATATTTCCATCCTTTTATAAAAGTAACTTAGAGCTTGCTATATAAATTGTTTACATGATAATCATATATTCAAATATATAGCTACTCACTTTACTTTCATATGGTAACTTATCTTGCTTGGTAATCATTTTAAATCATTACAAATTTTATTCCTAAAAAAATAGTTTAGTGTGTTTATAAATTATTTAACAAAATTATAACTAAAAAATTATTGATTAATAGCAATAGATATATTTACTTAAATTATTAAAATAAAATATCTTTAATTGCCTCTAAATGGAAACTTTTTTTAATTTATTTTCGCATTAATTTTAATTTGCACTAAGGAAAGAATGATTACTCTGCTTAATTTTATAAAAATTGTAAATATTTTTAAATATATGATTAATATAAAAATTATTACATTAATTCTATGAATTTCAATATTAAGGTATATTGTCCTAGTAACATAGAACAGTTTAAATTCATAAGTGGACTTTGAATGTTAAATAAACAAAACATTAGTTATATTTTTTAAGATCTTAATCAAAATTTAAAACAATTATTTTCTGAACTCCAAATATATGTATTGAAGTAAATTGATTCAATATTGAAAGTAGTATTTATGGTGGTAAAGAGTTAATAGGATTTGAATGTATACCCGATATATTCATATAATACTTACAGCTCAAAATAATTTAAACAATATTTTATGGCTTTTAACGTTTATATATATATTTGTTTATTTACATTCTTAAAAAAGTATCTTAAAGGCCATAAATATAAATTAAGTATGATTTAATATGACTTTTTTGCAAACAAGCATTTTATTCAATGTACCTTAATTGAAAGGAATAAAGTTTTTGTTTACTCTTTTACAGTTTTATAATAATTTATTGAACATTTGACAATTAATATAGTCCAGGCAGTTTTAACTTTACAGTTCCTAAAAGAATTAAGGTAAGTTTAAAAGTTAATCTTGAATTTACAAGTGTTAAATATCAATATCCTGGCAAGGCCAACTTCTTCTACAGGATGTTGCCACCCAGAAAATGCTATACAGATTTATCTAAATTCTATTAGAAACTTACTTTTTAAAATGTCATTGTTCTCATAGAAAATATCTAAAAATATTAATAAAACTATTTTTTATTTAAATATATTCATATAAAAGTATACATTTTGATTGAAAAATAAATTGTAAAAAGTAAATTCATATTTAAGAAATAATACCAAATATAATTATTCATATTGATTTAAATTCTAATTAATTAATTAATATATGAAAATTAAAATTTATAAGAGCTAGGCCCATTATTGAGTTTTAATACAACAAAATTTTAATTAACTCTTTATTAATCATATAGGGAGCATTCCAGATTAAATAATAATAATAATACCAAGTGCTTCTATGGGAGCCCTAGTATGTTCGGCAATTAAAGATAAAAAATAAAAATAACAATTCATGATTGCATGAAAAATACAGAGAATAATTTACTAAATGAAGGTAGCAGATCCTTATCAATAAATACAGTTATAATAGATACGAGTTTAAGATATTATCTTTACTGCTGATATTTACTAACTTACAACCAATATCACTTAAAAGTCACTCAAGCACATCTGTGGGGTTTAGACTTGTCCTGTGGTGGTGTGATAATCGATTACAGTACTCACACTGCTCATGCTGTTACGTATAATCTAAATACTTCTGGTGCTATCGTTCTGATTAAGACCTTGATGCATCGGGTATTAGAATCTTGAGTCGGTAGAAGGCTTAATTGACTTAAAGCTATTATTTAAATCACAAATATCCAAGAGTGGTGCTGTGTTGGAGTTTTTGTGAATCTTCGCTTGAACATAATGAATCGGCATCTACTCTTACTAACTCACAATCTTAAATATAAGGGTTACCAAAAAATTGAGATTTTTAAAATTACCAGAGTTGATGAGAAATTGATTGGTTAAAAATCAAGAATCTTCAGCAAGAATGGTGAGTGCCTCAAGAATACAACAAATACTAAGATTAATATAGACTATCTACAATGGATGTCTGATTCAGCAATAAAGAAAACACTAAGGCTATTCTTTTTCAAGGTTGAGGAATTCTAACAGCAATTACTAGGAGAAAATCATAAGTCATAAATAATTTGAAGCAAGTATTAATAATTTCATCTTAAAACTCATCTAACAAATTGAGAAATGCGCAAAGTCAATTTATTAAACAGCTATAGTGTTATTTAGATAATTATTTAGCTCAAATATCCTCCTTCCCTGATATCACCCATTCTTAATGATGTAAAGTTCGTGTCCAGCGTTTTATTCAAATATCATAACATATATGAAGACAATTCTGAATTTGAAAATAAGCCAATATGAAGTTGAATCGATAGGCATCTATTTAAAAAATACACGATTGTAATTAAAAGCAATGAAAATGTCAAATTAGAGTAGTCATTTGCCGAAAATACAGCGATTTTATAAGAGCTTAACATCACCATTCCACCAAATGACCAAGGAATTAATTTTATAAATACTCATTAGAAAAAAATCAAAGCAAATGTATATCTAATGGACAATATTCGTGACCATAGAGTTAAATGGCGTTAAACATGTATACTCTTTGAAGCGTAATGACCCTAAATACATGAATATCATTCTTAGTGAGGAGACAACAATAAAATAATGGAGAAAATTAAGATGTGGTGCTAATATCGATCGTATATTTTTTGAAAATTAAGATTAAGTTATATTCAATTAAAATTTGCAATTAATTACATATTCATCAGATTAAATTTGGCCGTAGTATTCAAAAAAGCATATATATATTGAAACTACGCAATTTTCTAGAAATCCACTCTACCAAATATTAAAATCATGAATTTCAAAACTGCTTATAGATAAAAATTTCTTTGTTTGATATAACAAAACTATTTTGAGAAATCATAAAAAATTAGCCCACAAATAAAAAAATAGAAAGTTGATAACTTAAGTATAACTTGCAAATAAATAGCCTTATTTCTTTTTTATCTTGCTATAATTAAAACTGCCCATTAATAATCAAACTCATGCAAGTTTTCTATTTTCAAACAAAAATTCTTTCCTAATGCTGTAAATTTTATCATTAGTAATTATTTATTAGAGGACAGAAGATTAAATAAAATATTCAACAAACTAGTGAGCATTTAAAAGTAATATGAATATATCTTTTATAAGTCAAATGCTGATTATTCTAATATTTTCTAAACACCACAATAAAATTATTAATATGTCAGTTAATTTTTTTAATTTATTTTTTACTAGTCCTATTTTTCATATTCTTTTATAATTAAATTAAAATCTATAATAAAAAATTTTTTTTTTAGTACCTGATAATCATGTGAATTGCCAAATTATAGTATTTAAATTACTTTAGGCATTTTAGATAATTTTAGACTAATCTAGGCATCCTTTATGTTGATTAAATTTAAGCAAATTATATAATATATTTATATTATAAACTAAAATTTAAACAAAAAAAATAATGAATTTCAGTCATTAACTATTTACTAATGTAAAATAAATATGCAAGTAAATTCATTTAACTTAAATTGAATTTTAGAGTTCATATAAGTTGATCTAATTTTTATTTTAACTTAAACCAACAGTCAATAAAATGTGAAGTAAATTATATTAGTATGAGGAAGTTTTAATTTCTTAGAGTTTATATGCCTAAATATTGTTTAAATAAATCTATTTTTAAGAGCTGTATTGTAAGAAAAAATTAATAAGCTAATATAGCTACAAATTATTTACAATTAAAATAAGAATTAAAGACTTTGAGAAATTGTAATAATCAGTCAGCATAAATCAACGAATTGGACTTAATACTATTTAGTTATAATATTTTGATAAAAGAAGATAAGAATTTATCAAGATTTTAATTTAGATTGAATCATAAAACTACAAGAAGTAATTATTTTAATTTAAATATTTTCCGAAGACCATCTTTGGAATATCAGTGCTTAGTATTTGAATTAAAAGTTTTTTTTATAAAATTGATGATTTTATACTAAATATATAAATAGATATTATTTTTATTCCCGAAAAACATCTACAGATTAACGAATTAGTATAAAAATAATTTAAACTAAATTATAAAAAATGAGCAAATATGTTCAAAGAATTTGAATAAAATCAAAAACTAATTATTAATCATAATTAAAAGAACTTATGAATCATTTTTCATTAAGAGCATTAAGTTTAAGATATAAATTCTAAAATAATAGTCAAAATTAATTAAAACTTCTTTTAATTATCATTACTTACCTTATGTAGTGTTTATTGTTTATTTTTTATTGAATTTTGAATCCCTTTAATAATTTAAATTATGATTTCTTGTATCTTATGATTTTTTATATCAATTTTTTAACAACTTTGGATATAATCTCTTGATTGTAATTAAAAAAAGGTTTGCAATTGTGCAATATTATTTTACTTCAAACCAATCAAATTTTTATAGTTTTAATGCCTTTAGAGATTTTCTAAGACTTGCTTGGAACAATACTTCGCCAACTAAAATCAAAATCAGACATTTTTTGGCCTAATTTTTTTAAAAAATTTAATTAAATCAGAATTCAATGTTTTGAACCTTATAATTTTTTTTTAAGAAAAGCTTTTTTCTATAAGAGTTACATGAAATAGAATAAGCTTAAATGCATGAAATGGAACAGAAGCAGTAGAAATTTCCTTGTTATTTAAAGGCTCCGATGATAAATTGTATTTAATAAATATTCAAAAATTTACAAGAATTATATTAATAATAAAGAATATATAGTTAATATAATAAGATCAATTAAATTTACGGGCTATTTCAAAAGAAATTTATTTTGAGTTAGATTGTAATATTTCACATGAACCAAGTACATTAAATCGCATTAACAAATGTTTCTATTCTAGTTTTAATGAAGAATTATTTTGATTTAACTAATTTTAATATATTTTCATCACCTTACAACCTTTAAAATAAATGTCAGAACATGATGATTAAATCAATTATTATTTATAATATTAAGTTTAAAGTTAATAAATTCAATCTTTAACAATATATATTAATTTTTGCCGATGTTTTAATGATTTTTGACTTTTTCTTTTCTTTTTAGAGTTGTTAGTTCCAATTGCATTAAGTGTATATCCAATTGGTGTTTATAGGGTGCTAAAATGAATATCTTGAATGATATTGATAAACCCTTTATATTTAATGGGGATACTTAGAATAGTGTTGTAAATCCTTTTCTTTAACTATTAATTACTTATGGAATATTAAATCTAAAATAACCTAGCCTGACTATAATTCTGAAGATAATCAGACTATAATTCAACTACATCTTGACAAATTTCTTGAAATTTAGAAATCCCTATTTATAATAACTATGTTCAACTTGATTCAACAAGCCACTTTTATATAAAATAATGTGCACAAGAATGACTTTATTTAACTTGACTTTTATGAATTATATAAATGTTTTATTTTTAAAAAAATATTCTTTCATTTATATATCTAATATGAATATATTTTTTTATTAATTATAACAATAAAATTTGCTTATTTTTAAATCTTATATTTATTATTCGGTTGTTATTTATTGTACAATATTATAAGTTGTTTTTATTAAAACTGGAAAGATTTTTAATTAAATTGTTAATCCACATATTACCTAAATAGATTACTCACTTAAAATACTCTTGAAAGCTTAAATGCTTCTAAATATAAATTAAATTCAATTATAATATATTTTTATTTTTGTTTATTTTATAATTTTCTGGAAAATCTTAGCAATTTTACTCATTATCTAGAAGTAATATTGCTTCAGTCCTCCATCTGTGTCTTTTACTATCAAGATGAGAAAAGAAATTTAGTAAAAAACTGTAAAATATTTCAATATGTGACTTCCTAATATTTAATGACAAACAAAATGAGTTATCACTTCCTATAGCTACTATGATGTTAACTCAATAAATTCTCGCAAGCTTGTATGAATAATTATTTTAACTTTTTTTAGAAAAAAAACATTTTTATTAGCTATTCTATTGTTGAAAACAACTCTCATCAATGTTAATCAATATCTTTTGAGATGAAATCTATTAAATTCAAAATTTTGCTGCAATTTATCTATAAAGTAAGTAGTTTTTTAATTTTTGTTCATGTATAAATTTGGTAAACCTTTTTAATACTATATCTTATGCCGCTTTTCAATATATTTTTTCATTTTAACAAGATAATTAACAACGAATTTTTACTTTGAATTAAATTTTATAGCTTCTTTAGTGAGATAAGCTTATCCCCATAAGAGTTTAATTATTCTAAATTGTTTAACACTAAACCAAGTTTCAATTCATTAACATCGGAGTAAAGATAATCTTATTCTGTATAACTTTTTACTGTTTGTATATAATAATTATTTAGCTTAATTTTTGCCAACAATGTTAACTGAGTAAAATTTATACGCTTGATTTTTTAGTTATTGGGTTAAATACTTTTAAAATATTCCTTCCTTGTTATTGTTAGTTTTATAAAATTAAAATTAAAAAAAAAAGAATTTGCTATTTTTAATTACAAGAATTTTCTATCTTTTTAAGCATAACCACAAATTATTTTAACTTGCTTCTATATATATATATATATATATAAAGATTGAACCATGATAGATTTATTACTTTAAAATAAATTTATCTCTATATTGAGATGAGAATACTTAATTTTTAAGCGCCCGAATTTCTTTTTTGAGTCAGTACCTCAAGTTAAGTTATTTCATTCTAATTATTATTCATAAATTATTTTTGGATTACTTTAATTGTCAATCTGATTTGCGCAACACTTTTCAAATATTTAGATTCAATCTTAGGTAGATTGATATAATTTGAGATTTAAATCTTTTAATAGATTAAATAACTTGATTTTTAATGGTTTTTAGTCACCCTAAGGGATTTATTCAGTTTATTCATTTTAATAATTACGATAACCTTGCTCAACACTGTCTTCGTAAGTATTCGAAAATTTAAAATATTTCTAATATCATTTTTTTGAAAATCTAACTTTTTTTATTGTTTCAGATAACAAAGCAGAGTTAAATAATTATATTGAAAAAAATTATTTTAAATGTATTATGTATAAACAAAAAAAATCTTAAATTTTCGATTGGGAAATCAGGACAAAATAGAAGAAGAAGCAGCAAATAATAAGGAACTAAGGAGATTGATGATCTAGCAATAAGAAAATTTGGAGATGGGTATAGCGTGTTACTCATGGTTGCAATTAGGAAAGATTGGAAGAAATGGTCTTGAGAAACGTGTGGCATTCGGGAACGAGAGAAATAATTTGAGAGATACTAAGGAAATCTCAGCAACCTAAATAAGAGCTTGTCATAGATGGAGAATGTGCTATTTAACAATAAATTCTATTAACCACCGATGAAGTAGGATAAACCAGAGTAAGCAAATGAAATGGAGATTGACAAGATTAAAGTAAATGAAACACTAAAAATGCAGATTACAACATCAAAAAGGAAGACTGCGCTAAAAATAACGAAAAATAAATGGGACAATTGATTCAGTAATGAACGAGATGAGAACAGCATTTAGTCTTATCTTTGAGTTACTCTTTGTAGTCTTATCTATTTATACGAAGTAATTTATATTTCGTGAATTTAATTTACCTTAAGTTAATACCTAACTCACTAACAATGGCTTTCATTTTCTTCTTAAAATATCAATTGCTAAAATATTTATTATTAATAAGAATATTCAATTTTTGAACTAGTCTAAATTTCAATATTATACAACAAACATTAAGAAATGGAAAAATGAATAACCAGCTTCAATAATTTCATGCAAAAAAAGTGAGTGAATAAATTGGTACTAAAATATAATTTTTTGACTTCTTATGCCAAGTATGTAGAGCAAACTTACCAAAAATCAACTATAAATATATTTAATCTTTCAGGAGTATGTTGGCTTGTGAGAAAGTGGTATTTTTGCTAAATTTAAAACTTATAGTATTTAAAAGATGGATGTAGTAATTTTAGAGTTCCTAAAAGTTAAGGGCTAACTTGAGAAAATTTTCTTAAGTATGCCTTGTTTACCAAGTTTTCTTAAAAACTTACCAGATCAAGAAGACTGGCCTCATCTTATTAAGAATTGTATCACAGATTTCCTACTATCACTCATTCTAAAGGCATAAATTATTTGATTAAAATGTAAAGTAAGACAAAAATAAATTAATCGACTCTTTCTAGAGCTCTTTTGTGCCCTTGAAGCCCAAATTCATTTCTGCCTTCAATGGTTCAGATAGCTTTAATGGTAAAATTGAATTTATTTGAAAATGTTAAAATACCCGATGGAAGGTCGGTCTATTTTAGCAAATAATTTCAATTATCGAAAAATCAGATTATCCATTCAAGAAGAGGAGAAATTGCATGAGCCAAATAACAATTCCTCATAGAAATAATTTATGGACTTAAATTAGAGAGGGTTAGAAAGGAAATGGAAAAGATGAAAAATCAAGTAAATGATCTTCTCAACAACAAGTCCCTTGTCATTTAGCTTTATAATGAAGGGTTTATTGAGGGTTAAGAGATTGACCCTACCTAATATAATACTCATTTTGTGATTTTAATATTTAAATTCTTGCTAATTATTATAATAATTATTTTTAAAGAATAAAAACAATCTTTATTCATTTTTATCACTTTAAATTTCGCAATTAAAACTTATAGTTGTCGTAAAATTGAAACCAAATTAAAAATTACTGATGTAGTTTAAATTGATAAAAAAAATTATTTGAAAAGATTTAGTTTTTAAATTATTGATTAGCAATATAAAGTAGTATTGCTAAATAAAAGCAATTAAAAATATTATAATTTAAATTTTTCAAATATTTAAGTTTGAAGCAAAACTTTTTTCATAACCATTTTCGCCAATTTCGTTTTCATCCTAGTTCATTTTTTGATTTTTAAAAATTGAGAAACAACACTTTCATAATGAGGTTCATAAAATTTTATTATTCAAAAGATTACATAAGAAAGTGTTAAAGCATAAACCACTGCTTTAATTACAATTATGAAAGTTTTGGATATTTTGTAAAGCTTTAAACAAGTCTGAAGTAATTCATATCATTTTTTATGATTCTGTGACAGTCAATAAAAAAATTAATACAATAGATTTATAATCTTAAGGATTTATTTATAGAATTAAAGTAGCAATGTGATACTTATTTAAGTTTTAGAATCAACTTCTTTGTTGCACTTTGAGAGTCTAGGGATATAAATTAAAAAATTGAATAACCATTTATAGTAAATATCTATTGCAAAATTCAGTAACTAAATTTGATGATTCTAGTTTATCAAACACCCAAGAAAGCTAAACAATTTAAGAATGTGTTAAAAAATTGAGAATTAGAATAAGAAAAAAGGAAATAATAAAAATATGATTCTATCCAGAAGTATAAGATTTTTTTGTTTGTATTTTATATAGAAACAAATTAGAGTTGTTATTAAAAATTTGGACTTAAACCTATTATATTACATTAAATATGCCTTATTTATACACTATTAAGAATTATTATTTTCGATAAAATTTAGGATTGAATAATATCAAAATCCATTAATTAAATGATTTTATAAAATGTTGATAATTTAGTTTGAAGTTGGTATTTATTTTGTGTACCTTTAAGTTAAAACAAGCAAATCGCTTTAATATGTGTCATAGTGCCCAAATCAATCAGCTCTTGTGCAAGCTGAAATATTGACTTCAAGTTATCTTAAATTTCTTAAGATTTTTCTCTTGCTAACTTATGCAATATTATGACAAAGATGGTGTAGTTCTCTCTCGAAGCTTCTGCATTTATAGTCCCCGTGTAGCAAGCCCTATTAATAATGAAATATGAATATGAATCTGTTTTAAAGTTTAGATCCCTTAAATTTGTGCTCTTGAAAGTTACTGATTGTACAATACGAAGTATCATCTATTGATTTTGATGTTTTGGGTTTTAAATAAAAATAAACTATGTTTTTTCATCGTTTGCCTATTGCTAAAGCTGTAAAAATGCATCTCCATGTTTTCACTCTCCTATGCTGGGGACTAAGCAGATTTCCAAGTTAAAGTCATAACTATTAAACCAAATCGGCAAGTAAGTAGGGCAAGAACAAATCATCGTAATATGATCTAATTGCTTATTGTTGTGTTCCTCTAAATTAATAAGTCAGAAAATGTCCCGTTAAATCCTATCTCGATATAGTTTTTCTAATCTCTTTTAAAGTGTTTCTTATTTTAATATATATATTTAATGTCTAGATATATGGTTATATGTGAGAGAAAGTCTCCTCTAAATTAACTTTTCAATTGACTCAATTAAATAACATTTTTATTAAGATTTTTACTTAATTATTTCTTCAAGACTTTTATATTTGTTGTTGGGTTTTGTAGTTTGAACCTTTTAGCTTATTTCTACTAATAAAACAAATAATTTTATTTTAAGTGACTTTCTTTAAAAACATCGATGTTAGGGCAGTTATATTTAGGTTCTGATTATTTAATTTACTAATTTTAATTAAGCATCACATCCATATCATTTTTTGTCTTCCTTATTTCCTCGTTTCTATTTGTTTATGTTCGAAATTATACAATTACTAGACAATTTATAAATGGAAATATAGTATTTAAAAGGGTTTCTGTCTACGAATAAATTATAACCTGCTTCGTTCATTTTCTGAGTGAATGATTAATTTTATCTTTAGTTATGCAGTTGGGTAACTGCTATTAAACTTTTGTTTACATACTTTACAAGAGTACCTGTCCTTAGATTTCAAAAGAGCAAATTTCCCTTGCTTTCTAGAACGAGTTTTTATATGCCTCTTATATTATTATTAGAATAGATCTTGTCACAAACTGAGCATGCATATTTAGAATGAGATATGGTTTTGCAAGTCAAAATTATGCTTGATCTCTACTTACACTTACTTTCTTTTATTTAATTAAGATTCCTTGAAAATAAATAAATAAATTTAATTATTTATTTATACTTACCATTTTCAATTGTAAACCTTGATATTTCGACAACTAAAGATGAGAAATCATCCTTTGAACTTTCACTTCTTAAGGACAACATGCTGCAGTCAATTCCTATTTTAAGCTCTATTTACTATTAAATAAGTTATATTTTTTTAATAATATTATTAATTGTCACCATTTAATTTAATATCTTAAGTATCTTTAATAAACAAAGCATTTTATAATTAATATTAAGCGAGTATATTCAAAATGTGGAGGTTGTTAAAAATAAATTCAAAAAACGAGAGAATTAGAATTATATTAAATCAAATTTTATTTAAATTAAAAACGAAAAAATGGGTTCAATGTTCTCCAAAGTATGGTAAAGACTTATTGGCAAGAAAGAGATAAGAATTCTCATAGTCAGTCTCGATGCTGCTGGTAAGACCACCATCCTTTAAAAGCTAAAGCTCGGTGAGGTCGTAACAACTATCCCAACAATCGGCTTCAACGTCGAGACAGTTGACTACAAGAACATCAGTTTCATTGTGTGGGATGTAGGCAGTCAAGATAAGATCAGACTCCACTGGAGACACTACTTAAAGAATACCTAAGGTCTCATCTTCGTCGTTGAATCCAACGATAGAGACAGAGTTGATGATGCCAGAGAAGAGCTCCACAAGATGATCGCTGAGGAAAAACTTAAAGAAGCAGTTCTCTTGGTATTCGCCAACAAGCAAGATTTTCCAGGAGCTATGACAAGCACGAACTATTGCTTTTCCTTAGAAATATATGTTTAATTCAGAAAGTAATATGTTCAATATAACTCACTTTTTTAAGGTAATAATATGATAAATTTCTAATTCTCTCGTTTTTTGAATTTATTTTTAACAACCTCCACATTTTGAATATACTCGCTTAATATTAAAAGTATAAAAGAAGATTAATTATATATAAAAAACACACATTTAAAAAATAAAAATTAAATTTAAACCCATAACCCAAAGTTAACAAATACATAATCTTTTAATTTTTTATGCTAGGTTGCACCAAGGGCCCATTTTGAATTCCAAACTCTCAAAATATTGTTTAAGGGTGTATTTATGTTTTTATATTAGGACTTATAAATTTTATCTCAATCAAAAGTAAAAAGCAAAATCCCTATAAAAGAATTTTAATTAAAGGCAAAAAATCGATGAACTATTCTTTTTAAGTCTATGAAATGAAGCCATTAGTCAATGGTAAAATATTTTATTTGAGAAAAGTGATAGCAAAGCAATATTAATAAATTAATATTGAAATTAATTGATAAACTTATGGAAAACTTCTAAATAAATTAAAACAGCACTCAAGTAAACAAATTAAATTCCATCGAGATAATAAGAAGAGCAAGTAAGCAAAAAATTAGGCTTGTATAACTACTTCAAATTCCAAAGCCAGCTTCAAAGTTTAATTTTGATATAGGCAATATGTTCATACCTCCCACTAAGAGTTTTTGAAAAAAGTTCTCAAGGGAAACAAATTGTAATCAAGACAAATGAAGATAATTTGGATTAACGTTCACTTTTTTCCTCAATTAAGCTAAAAGTTCATATGGGAGGATGTAAGAGTGGATGAGGACTAAAAAAGGTACTTAAATATTTACGAGGATATTGATAAGATGTCTGATTGAATTATTTTTTTGTCATTACAGTGACCCTTAGGTATGAGTATTTGTCAAAGGATGATTCATGATTAGTAATAGATGAGATTAATGATTAAAATCAAATAATTGAACATATCACTGTTTAATTCTAAAATCAAACCATCAATCTTAGTTGTACGAGGAAGTATCTGAGTGAGTTGACGTGGCAACTCCGTGACTTGGCAGACATGAAGTAGAAAACTCAAAAAAACCACTTCACTATTGCCTAGTCTCTTCTTCAAATCAAGATGTTCCCAGTATAATCTGGACAACAGAGCTCGTAGAATTCAACTAGGATAACAGGGAGTGAAGAAAAACGCTGACCGGTCCCACCGCTGATGGGAAACATCATCCCTGTCCTTTCGCTGTAGTAGCTTCAGATGGGAGAAAATTAGTAATAGATAAGAGTTTCAGAGTATTATATTTAGAGGAACCAAAATTCAATTCTTATTATCAAATAGTTTTTGGAGTAACTCTAAAATTATCCACTATTTCTAGTAAGTAAATAGTTTTTATAATTTTATTATATACACTGAAAAACAGAGCGTTTTCATTTTTGAAGTAGGATTTACAAATCAGAAGAATTGCTAAAATAAGAAAGTTGAATGAAATTGCATTTTCATACTCTGATTATATTAGTGACTCAATAAAAATTAGGAGGAACATCAAAAGGGGATAAAAAGGTACCTAAATTAAATTCCTTAAAAACAAAATGCTTAAATATTTATTAGTATTTAAAAAATTAAAACAAAACTTTAAATTAATCATTCTTTAACAGTGCAACTTTATATATTTCATTTTAATTATGTGTCTTTTTTAGTTTTTAAGCAGTCATCTTATTAAATAATTAAAATTGCGTCCTTACAATTTAATATTGCATATTATTTGAGAAATTAAAGTTGATTTAAATTATGTCCTTTTTATACTAAAGTTCGACTCAAGAATAAAATTCTGTAATATAATTAAACTCAAAGGAATAGAAAGGGGCATTGAATATATAACTCAACCTATTTCCTTCAATTAACTGTTAGAAAGTCCTTATGTTATTTGCCCGCAATTTATTCATAAAAAGTATTGGTCATCGCCTTTTGGAAATTTTTGAAAAAAATTTTCAATATTTCTAATCCTTAAATTAAGTCAGGAATTTATTTATTTTATATTAATAATATATCCAAAAAGTTCTCATTTAATAAATATTCAAAAATCGGACAAATTATGAATTAATAATTAAAAATATTAATTCATTATAATTATTATTTGTAAAAGAAATTAAAATTTACTAGCTAACTCAAAATTTAATTTTTAGACTTAGCTCGTAATTAATATAAACTATGCTTTGATCTAAAATTATCTTTTTTTAAAATATATTTTCAGAAATAATATATTTATCTGTATTTTATAATTTTATAGTAATGAATTTCTTTATCACTAGCATTATTAATTGGTTGATATTTTATCTTCCAAATTTTAATTTGTTAATTATAAGTTAAAAAGAGTTTTAATGAAAAAGTTTGTTCATTTAAGATTCTTTTAATATATTCCATTATAAGTTTATTTCTCGCATAACTATTTTTAATTATAAATTAAATATAAGCATTATAAATCTCTTTTTTTGGATTATTTACTCATTCTTTGGCAATTGTAAGTAATTATACTAATTGTCCTGAAATAAAAACTAAAGCAACCGTAAATTAATATTAATACATCCTTTTTAAACATCCTAATTTTGATAAAGTCTCGCCCAAACTCTTGAAGTTATTGAATGAGGTCTGAAAATAGTTTTATATAGATAAATATATATTTTTACTGTTAGTAAGCTGTACAAAATATTGGGTACGAATGAAGCTAAGCATCATTTATTTATGCCATTTTAGAATTGGAAATCCCTTAAAATCTTTTTATATTTCTTGTATTTCACTCTAATTGTAATATATATTTCTTAAACTATAAGTTGGTATATTAATAAATGGAATTTAACTCAAGCGCGATAAGTTTCATCATTGTATTTTAGTTAACAAATAGATAAAATACTTAATTTTCAATTCAAAAATTTTATATATTAATATTTAAGTACAAAAGGTTTTAAATTCAAGTTAAACGCAAGTTTTTCTTATAATTTGTTTATGATACCAAAATAATTTCCTAATCATCATTAATAGCCATAATAAGTTAGTTAATCATTAATTGGATCTAATTTACCAATTCAGAATTTTAGAATTTATGTTCGAGTTCCTAGTTAATGGTACTTATGAGAATTTTTAACATTTTTTATATTTTTATTAAATTTCTATTTTTTCAAAAATAATGATTAATTATTAGTGAAAGTAAAGGATCAACACCTACTCAAATCACTTTATCAATAATAAAAATCAATTAAACAACAAAAATAATTGAATATAACTCAAAAATCAAACTTATAATAAATAGTCTTACAGTAAAAAGATGAAACTACTAAATATTGTGTAATTTGGAATTGATTCACTTAGTTTACTTTAAAATAGAATGGACTGAAGATCAACTAATTGATTTATAGGATCTATAGCTTAATATTCAAAAAGAGAATATGATTAATAGAAAGTTCAAATAAATTGTTGAAGATTGATTAAAAGATTTGTATGAAAATTATTTTAAAAAAATTAATCTTTTCGTTGAATCAAAACTAGAAAAAAGTAAGAGATTATGAACATACCGAAAATCAAAATTTAATTGAGAATGGTAACATAGAAATCCATCAGGAATTCAAACTTCTTGTTGAATAAATTAAGAACCAAGTTCAAACATAAGATAGCTTCTTAAAAATTTCTATCTAATCATGGCAGGAATTTTTATGAAAAAGACAAGAGAATAAATTAAATATTTAGGAAACATCAAAAGCTTTAGATTAATATTGGATAGATATCAATCATTTGTAGTATAAGTAACTTCATAACTTAATGGCAAAAGATTCAGAAATAAGCGAGCTCTAAAAAACTACTAAGTCTATTTTCGATTTATTTAACAAGCTACTGCATGATTTCAAGAAAGGTATAAAATAGAACATTTAGACTATATCATTCAGGCTTATAATAATAGAATAAAAGATTGATAGGACGTAATTATGGAAGAAAAAATAAATTAAGAATCCAGTTTCTAAAATATGCAATTATAAGCAAATAAAATTATACAAGAATAAAGATAGGCGTATTAATCTTAGGATCAAAATCACAATCTCAAAAAGATTTCTCATAAACTTTTCTTAGATTAAACTTAGAAAATAAGAATGTAGATTTGTTTTAATTGAGAACTAACCTCATCTCTATGGAAACATGCCCCAAAAAGTAATTTAGATTTAAGACTTCCTATATTTAATAATATGGTAGAACTTATTTGCTATCTTGTTTTTTATTACTTTAATTAATTTCATCTTAACTGCTTTTTTATTATCAAGGAGGTTAATTAATCATTTGCTTGTCAATTGTAACTCAATCAAAAGGCTTCTTAAAAACGAGAGTCTAATTGCCGCTACTAATTATGTGATTGAGTTATTATTCAACTCTCGAAGCTTGACTAAAAACTGATTTTTTTTACAATCTTTGCATATATCGAATGAATTAATATCTATTTATAAAATTAATATCTATAAATGCCTTACTTTTTGTTGTTGAATCATATAAATATTTATATATAGTCGTTCCTTCATCTTTATTTTTGTTAGAATCATCTTTACCAAAGTAATAACTTTCAAAAGTTTATTCTTGATAAAAACAGTATGCAAAGTGGGTTATTTCAATTATATTAATTATATAGCAATGTTGTTTTTTTTAAAAATATTTTCTATTTTGCTTTTGTATATTTTAATACTAAATATATTATTTATTTTTTATAAATTTAATATTATATTTTAATACTATTAAATTAAAAACACAGAATGGGTATACTGAGCAAAACACAAAGGGACATCATATAAGGTGACATAGAAACAATGAAATCTAACACCTTGCATAATATACAACCAATATTATAAAACTAAACAAAAATCAATGGGGACTACACATACTAGAAATTCTAACTTTCATGGCTAGAAAATTAATAAAAGAAGGCTTCGCCATAGTCAACTAATTCCAGTTGTAGCTAACAAAAATCCAATTTAAAGGAGACAACAACTGTGAAGTAGTCCATTTATGGACCTAATAACTTTTCTAAATATTGAGACTAGCCTCAATTAACAACAAATTTATGAAAACCCAGCAGACTACAACAAAACCCCAACGAGAACTCACAATAACTTAAGATATTTCAATGGATGTAACCCCAGCTTAAAAGCCAGAGGAAAAAGAGTACTCAATAGGTAGTAACTAAGACGACTGCTACTATACAATAGATGAACCCTTAATAACAAAACAAAAGAACGCCAACCTCATAACAAAAAGAGTAATATACTCAGACAATGAGGAGCTCTGTTGAAGAAAAACAGAGATATAACGAATACGATCAGGAAAATTCTTACTCAAACAATTCATATCAAGTTACCAACCAAGAAGAAATTACAGAGGAACAAATGGAAACCATTAACTACTTACGCTCTTACATTCCTGAACCAGTCAAAAAAAGTCGAGTACGTCAAATACGTCATCGATAAAAATTAGTACTAAATAGGAGATTAATAAGAAATCTCTAATTTAGTACTAAATATGGATCCAAATTAAAAGTTAAATGATTAATAAATTAATTATTATTAAACTGAATCCTATTCAGAGATGTAAACTATCACAAAGGCGCAACTAGAGAAAAGATTCGACACTAGAGAATCATGTATATCAATTTGGTTGAACACAATCAACTCAATAATGTACTAAGTCATAAAAAGATACGCAGGCGCAATAAACGCCATATACGACAAAGTAGACTAGAACGTACGTCTACATATAGTCAGCCTAGATAACGGAAAACTAGCAGAATACGTAAAACAAAAAACACACTCGGCAATCGAAACACCAGAAGACCTCACAGCTTTTATAAAACTTTTTAACATTGATATTCTCAGAATATCACAGCTAATGAACTATGCTGCATATAAATTAGTGCAGATTACCATGACCAATTGTACAAAGTGGAAATTTCTGTAAAATGTCTTTAAAAACACTCGTATTTTCTAAAAAATTATCACATACAACTAATCACTGCTAGATGTAAAGAAAATCTAGCAAACAAACTATTTAAATTCTCACTACAAATCAAAATTTCGACACACAATTCAGATTCAAAGATATGGGACACCAGATATTAATCCTCAACCAGAGAAGAAATGGAGGAAAAAGAGGTAAACCACAAAGAAAAAGAAATCAGAGATTCAAAGGAAAAGGCAGAAAGAGAAGAAGACTCAGTATACGAAGAGGAGAAAATCTCCTCAACTTAACTAAAAGGGCTTGTCCCTTATAAGCTACCAAGCTTTTTTGATAGGGGGCCCCAGAGACCTTAATGTGATTTAATTATTATTATTATTATTATATTTTAATTTAATAAATGAAACGAAAATAAAACTTTTCTTTTCCAATTCTTTTCCATATTTTAATTAACTAAATTGCATTTTATCTTCATTTAATTGCAATAAATGACCTTTATGAAAAGATCTTTGCTGCTCCTTTCTTTCATAACTTAAATATAATTTAAGCTTTAAATTATACACGCAAGTGTGAAATTATCAAAGAAATATGTTTTAAAGAGGAAAGTTCAAAATATTATTTATAATGTTGTGATTATATTAGCAGAGGCTGTTTAGACTTATTATATTAGCATGAACAACAGTTCATGCTAAAAATAAAGTAAATATAGCTTCTATTCTATCAAATCAATTAATTCTCTGAAAATATTATTTGAGTTATATCATTATGCCATATGAATCTTTTTCTGAAGATATCATTTTTATTAGTTAATTTGTATTATTTATAACTAGTCAACAAAAAGCGGATTATGTTGATTTAGTTTAGACAGCAAGGCTTTCGGCAAAATTAATTAAATAATTTTGATTATTTATTGTCGATTATTAATTTTTAAAATTTAATTTTTTTATAAGTATTAATAAACGCCATATTGATATTATTTAATTAGATAATAATAAAAAGGGGCTTAAAGCTAAAGATTATATCTATAAATTACTTTACTAATCCAAACTCTTTAGGCTATATAATACAAGTAAGTTATCATAGTCAACACTATTTTATCTTCATTATTCTATTTTCGTGTTAATATTATAATTATACTATTAAAAATGAAAACATCTAACTTTAAAAATATGAGTGTTTTAATTTTGCGAACTCCAATTCCTAGCAGTTTATTTCTAAAATTTATAAAATGTTATTATTAAACTTTATAATCTCATTAAATACGAGCATTCTATGGCTTCAAATAATGAGAATTAATCAAGGAAAATTATAAATATATTATATACTGAGAGTTAAATAATTAACACAATTATTTTAGAATGTAAATAGGAAAGTTTTCTTTTTTACATCTCCTTTTTCTTATTATATTACATGTAATTTAATTTTCTTATATTAAATTCTTGACGGTTTCTGTATTTTATAAATTTCAAACTTCATAATCATGAAAAAATCTGAAAAATAAATTAAAAATCAAATTTAAGCTTAAAAATTAGTAATAATAGCAATAGTAAATGCAATCTTAAAAAAAACGTTTCATCTTCTTCTTCATTCTCCTCCTATTCGTAATATTCATCACTATTCTCCTCTTGTGCCCTTCTCTCTACTGCTTCCTGAACTCCCTCTTCGTTGACGCCCTCAGTCTTACCAGGTGCAACCCTGTAAAAATAAAATGTTTAGATATCTTTTTTGTAACTTACATTAATGTTGAATGACACAGAGGTTTCTGATCAGTCATTTTTTCATTTTTTAATATATTTGATTAATTTATAATTTCATTTCACTTTATTTCAAATTTCATGGGGAATGTTTTGAA
>ARYC01010075.1:0-10333 GCA_000711775.1 Oxytricha trifallax | reverse complement strand
TATTTATAAAAAAAGAAATAAATAAAGCGATATAAGTGGACACTTTAGTTTTTTATTGAAACAGTGATTGATTTTTGTTTTTATGAATTAATTATTTATAGATATTTAAAATTAATGTTTTTCAACGAATCAAACTATGAATCTAAAGATAAATATTCCAATATATACATTAAATTAAAATAGTTATCGTTTATATAGCAATAGCAATTTGAATAGCGTTGATTAATAGTGCGAACCCATGATCTTGTGGATAAAAAAATATCTGTTTTAAAAAAAGATGAAAATGTAAGTTTATTTAAAGCTTTTACATAAATTAGGCAAAGAGTAGTCTACTTACAACGAATTTGTAGAAAATTTGAAAACATTCACTGAGAGTATTTGATTTTTGTTTAAGTTATCGTTTGAAATTTTAAGTCTAGTCTAAATAGATATAGATATATTCAGTTATTACACAACTTTAAATTTAATTTTCATTTCATAAATTCATGATCGATTTGTTATAAAAAATATTAATAATAATTATTGTCTATTACTTTTAAGCTTCTGTATTTCTTATAAATTTCTAAAAACGATGGCTTCGTTTTGGATGCATAGTTTATATCCTTTCTTCTGCAATTTTTATAATTAATTTAAATTAACTTAAAGTTACTTCATGCTATTAATTCACATTTGTCGCTAATTATGACCAGTTTTTTAACTTTACTGATTCTAGGATGGTTCTCTTGAAGCTACGGATCTTAGGCACAAAATTTTAACTCAGTCGTGTCTAATGTTACTAGTCACTAAATTCAACGCTGTGAGACGATCTGATTAAGATTCGTTGCATATTGCAAACGATTCATACAAATTTCAGATATTTGTATATTGCTAGATTGTCCTTAAGATCCTTTCAATGATTGCTCTCCTACGTGATACCTCACTATTCATGATTAAACAATGCAAATACGATGCTTGGTCTCTTGCATCTATTCTTAAGAGCCTCCTGTATTTTTCTTTCACATAATTGTTTCAAGTTATTATGACAATCTTAATAAAACTTAATTGGCGTGAATATCAAAAATCGAGGTTATTATCACTTCTTTATTGATCTTTCCTGAACTAAAATCAAAGCTTCTTATCTTATTAGTTTAAATGTATCTATCTTGAATTTGTAGCTCTTTCTGACTTTGAGAGGAAGGCTTATTTTAGTTTTGCTTAGGTTTGTGATGCCCTGATTCTTACTAAAAATCAAAGCTACTTTCTGGATACATAGTTTAAATCCTTTCTTTGAATTTTATAATTAATTTAAATTAACTTAAAGTTACATCATGCTATTAATTCACATATCGCTAATTATAATTAGTTTATATTTGAGACTATCTTTTTGGGTTTTATATTTGGTGATTTACAATTGAAGAATTATAACTTTATGGGTTTAGAGTTTAAGTTGAGGGTCTAGCTTAAAATATTCTCATTCAACATTTTTAATTTTCATTCTTCTTCTCATTTGAATTGTTGTCTTCACTTAATAACTAAACTGTTACTTAAATCGAGAAATTTTTACAAATGTGCTTAGTTATTTTATGATGGTTAGACATGGCTTTTTTTATTATTATATTTCTGAAAAGGCAAGATTTCTTACACATTTCCATGTCCATGTTTTTTTATCATCTTATCGTTACTCAAAAAGCATGGGATTAAACCAATCTATGTTTTAAGTGCTGCTCTACAAAAGTCAGTACTTTTTGTGAGCCGAAAATAAGTAGGACCGGAGATATAGTGCAGTCTTTACAAATTATTTATCAATTTTTCATTAGTAATTTTAATAAATTTTTTTTTTTCAAAATGGTATCTTATTAGTCGTCATGCCATTGTTAATCATTTAGATCTAGATTAAAATTAAAAGTTCTTTTATTTTAATTTGATGAATTTATACCCATTAGTCATACCAGTTGAAATTAACATATAGTTTGTTTTTCAAACTTTTGATAAATGTTTTCAATTAATAATTTATATAAACGGTTGGCAGTATAGCTTCATCATGAAAAGATTAACTACTTAAAAAGTATTTTGATCTAGGGAAATAGTAGGAGCCTGGGTTTTGTTTCCCTATTTTGATTTAGGAAAATAGTAGGTGCGGGGGTTTTGGGGTTTCCTTAAAAAAATTATTATCTATTCTAATATATAAATATATCTTTTCCTCACAATTACGAATAATACTTGTTTATTTTCCTAATATCAATATTGATAAAATGCAAACATTAGGTATTATTTATTATTTAAAATGCAAAAACTGTCATATATTATGAAATTCGCAAATTAAATAACATTCATTATATTTAAAAAAATGAAATAAATAAAGCGATATAAGTGGACACTTTAGTTTTTTATTGAAACAGAATTGATATTTGTTTTTTATGAATAAGTTATTTAGACATAATTAAAATTAATTGTTTTTCAACGAAGCAAACTATGTATCTTAAGATAAATATCTCAATATAAACAATTAATTTTAAATAATAGTTATTGTTTTATAACAATAGCAATTTGAGTGGCGCTGCTTAATAATGCGAACATGATTTTGTGGTGATAAAAATAATATTTTTTTAAAATAGATGAAAATGTGAGTTTATTTAAAGCTTTGATATGATTAAGCAAAATCAATCTACTTACAACAAATTTTTTGTTTTAAATTTGAGAGCATTCACAAGAAAGTATTTGTTTTTTGTTTAGTTATCGTTTTCATTTTAATTCTACTCTATATAAATATAAATATATTCTGTTATATCAATACTTAAAATTTAAATTTCATTTCATTAATTCATTATCGATTTGTTATAAAAAATATTAATAATTATTATTGTCTATTACTTTTAAGCTTCTGAATTTCTAAAAACGATGGCTTCGTTTTGGATGCATAGTTTATATCCTTTCTTCTGCAATTTTTATAATTAATTTAAATTAACTTAAAGTTACTTCATGCTATTAATTCACTTGTCGCTAATTATGACCAGTTTTTTAACTTTACTGATTCTAGGATGGTTCTCTTGAAGCTACGGATCTTAGGCACAAAATTTTAACTCAGTCGTGTCTAATGTTACTAGTCACTAAATTCAACGCTGTGAGTCGATCTGATTAAGATTCGTTGCATATTGCAAACGATTCATACAAATTTCAGATATTTGTATATTGCTAGATTGTCCTTAAGATCCTTTCAATGATTGCTCTCCTACGTGATACCTCACTATTCATGATTAAACAATGCAAATACGATGCTTGGTCTCTTGCATCTATTCTTAAGAGCCTCCTGTATTTTTCTTTCACATAATTGTTTCAAGTTATTATGACAATCTTAATAAAACTTAATTGGCGTGAATATCAAAAATCGAGGTTATTATCACTTCTTTATTGATCTTTCCTGAACTAAAATCAAAGCTTCTTATCTTATTAGTTTAAATGTATCTATCTTGAATTTGTAGCTCTTTCTGACTTTGAGAGGAAGGCTTATTTTAGTTTTGCTTAGGTTTGTGATGCCCTGATTCTTACTAAAAATCAAAGCTACTTTCTGGATACATAGTTTAAATCCTTTCTTTTGCAATTCTTATAATTAATTTAAATTAACTTAAAGTTACTTCATGCTATTAATTCACATATCGCTAATAAGAATTAGTTTATATTTAAGACTATCTTTCTGGGTTTTATATTTTGTGATTTATAATTGAAGAATTATAACTTTATGGGTTTAGAGTTAAAGTTGAGGGTCTAGCTTAAAATATTCTCATTCCTTATTTTTAATTTTCATTTTTCTCCTCATTTGAATTGTCGTCTTCACTTAATAACTAAACTGTTACTTAAATCGAGAAATTTTTACAAATGTGCTTAGTTATTTTATGATGGTTAGACATGGCTTTATTTATTATTATATTTCTGAAAAGGCAAGATTTTTACACATTTCCATGTCCATGTTTTTATACCTCTTATCGTAACTCAAAAAGCATGGGATTAAACCAATCTATGTTTTAAGTGCTGCTCTACAAAAGGCAGTTCTTTTTGTGAGCAGAAAATAAGAAGAAGCGGAGATATAGTGCAGTCTTTACAAATTATCTATCAATGTTTCATTAGTAATTTAAATAAAATAAATTTATTTTTTTCAAAATGGTATCTTATTAGTCCTCATGACATTGTTAATCATTTAGATATAGATTTAAATTAAAAGTTCTTTTATTTTAATTTGATGAATTTATACTCATTAATCATAAAAGTTGAAATTAACATATAGTTTGTTTTTCAAACGTTTGATAAATGTTTTCAATAAATAATTTATATAAACGGTTGGCAGTATAGCTTCATCTTGAAAAGATTAACAATTAAAAAAAGGATTTTGATTTAGAAAAATAGTAGGAGTAAGGTTTTTGGGGTTTCCCTATATTGATTTAGAAAAATAGTAGATGCGGGGATTTTAGGGTTTCCCTAAAAATATTGTTATTTATTCTAATTTATAAAGATATCTTTTCATCATAATTACGAATAATATTAGTTTATATTCATAATATTAATATTGATAAAATGCAAACTTCAGTTTTTATTTATTATTTAATATACAAAAACTGTCATATATTATAATTTTGCAAATTAAAGAACATTCATTATATTTTAAAAAATGAAATAAATAAAGCGATATAAGTGGACACTAGTTTTTTATTGAAACAGAGATTGATATTTGTTTTTTATGAATAAGTTATTTAGACATAATTAATATTAATTGTTTTTTAACGAAGCAAACTATGTATCTTAAGATAAATATCTCACTATAAACAATTAATTTTAAATAATAGTTATTGTTTTATAACAATAGCAATTTGAGTGGCGCTGCTTAATAAGCGAACATGATTTGTGGTGATAAAAATAATATTTGTTTTAAAATAGATGAAAATGTAAGTTTATTTAAAGCTTTGATATGAATTAAGCAAAATCAATCTACTTACAACAAATTTTATGTTTTAAATTTGAAAGCATTCACAAGAAAGCATTTGTTTTTTGTTTAGTTATCGTTTTCATTTTAATTCTACTCTATATAATATATAAATATATTCTGTTATATCAATACTTGAAATTTAAATTTCATTTCATTAATTCATGATCGATTTGTTATAAAAAATATTAATAATAATTATTGTCTTTTACTTTTAAGCTTCTGTATTTCTAAAAACGGTTGCTTCTTTTGGATCCATAGTTTAATTTTCTTTTGAAATTTTATAATTAATTTAAATTAACTTAAAGTTACTTCATGCTATTAATTAACATGTCGCTAATTATGACCAGTTTTTTAACTTTACTGATTCTATGATGGTTCTCTTGAAGCTACGGATCTTAGGCACAAAACTTTAACTCAGTCGTGTCTTATGTTACTAGTCACTAAATTCAACGCTGTGAGACGATCTGATTAAGATTCGTTGCAGATTGCAAACGATTCATACAAATTTCAGATATTTGTATATTGCTAGATTGTCCTTAAGATCCTTTCAATGATTGCTCTCCTACGTGATACCTCACTATTCATGATTAAACAATGCAAATACGATGCTTGGTCTCTTGCATCTATTCTTAAGAGCCTCCTGTATTTTTCTTTCACATAATTGTTTCAAGTTATTATGACAATCTTAATAAAACTTAATTGGCGTGAATATCAAAAATCGAGGTTATTATCACTTCTTTATTGATCTTTCCTGAACTAAAATCAAAGCTTCTTATCTTATTAGTTTAAATGTATCTATCTTGAATTTGTAGCTCTTTCTGACTTTGAGAGGAAGGCTTATTTTAGTTTTGCTTAGGTTTGTGATGCCCTGATTCTTACTAAAAATCAAAGCTACTTTCTGGATACATAGTTTAAATCCTTTTTTGAATTTTATAATTAATTTAAATTAACTTAAAGTTACATCATGCTATTAATTCACATATCGCTAATTATAATTAGTTTATATTTGAGACTATCTTTTTGGGTTTTATATTTGGTGATTTACAATTGAAGAATTATAACTTTATGGGTTTAGAGTTTAAGTTGAGGGTCTAGCTTAAAATATTCTCATTCAACATTTTTAATTTTCATTCTTCTTCTCATTTGAATTGTCGTCTTCACTTAATAACTAAACTGTTACTTAAATCGAGAAATTTTTACAAATGTGCTTAGTTATTTTATGATGGTTAGACATGGCTTTTTTTATTATTATATTTCTGAAAAGGCAAGATTTCTTACACATTTCCATGTCCATGTTTTTTTATCATCTTATCGTAACTCAAAAAGCATGGGATTAAACCAATCTATGTTTTAAGTGCTGCTCTACAAAAGGCAGTTCTTTTTGTGAGCAGAAAATAAGAAGAAGCGGAGATATAGTGCAGTCTTTACAAATTATCTATCAATGTTTCATTAGTAATTTAAATAAAATAAATTTATTTTTTTCAAAATGGTATCTTATTAGTCCTCATGACATTGTTAATCATTTAGATATAGATTTAAATTAAAAGTTCTTTTATTTTAATTTGATGAATTTATACTCATTAATCATAAAGGCTGAAATTAACATCTAGTTTATTTTTCAAACGTTTGATAAATGTTTTCAATAAATAATTTAGATAAACGGTTGACAGTATAGCTTCATCATGAAAAGATTAACAACTAAAAAAAGGGATGTTAATTTAGGAAAATAGTTGGAGCAGGGGTTTTGGGGTTTCCCTATTTTGATTTAGAACAATAGTAGGTGCGGGGGTTTTGGGTTTTCCCTAAAAAAAATTATTATTTATTAATGTATATATAAATATATATTAAAAATATCTTTAAATCAAAGTTACGAATAATATTAATCATATTAATAATATTAATATTGATAAAATACAAAACACTAGTAATTATATATAATTTTAAAATACAAAAACTGTCATATATTATAAATTTCGCAAATTAAATAACATTCATTATATTTAAAAAAATGAAATAAATTTAAACGATAATAAGGACACTTTACTAGTTTTTATTGAAACAGAGATTGATATTTGTTTTTTATGAATAAGTTATTTAGACATAATTAAAATTAATTGTTTTTTAACGAAGCAAACTATGTATCTTAAGATAAATATCTCAATATAAAAAATTAATTTTAAATAATAGTTATTGTTTTATAACAATAGCAATTTGAGTGGCGCTGCTTAATAATGCGAACATGATTTTGTGGTGATAAAAATAATATTTGTTTTAAAATAGATGAAAATGATGTACGTTTATTTAAAGCTTTGATATGAATTAAGCAAAAAGCAATCTACTTACAACAAACATTTTGTTTTAAATTTGAGAGCATTCACAAGAAAGTATTTATTTTTTGTTTAGTTATCGTTTTTCATTTTAATTCTACTCTAAATAAATATAAATATATTCTGTTATATAAATACTTAAAATTTAAATTTCATTTCATTAATTCATTATCGATTTGTTATAAAAAATATTAATAATTATTATTGTCCATTACTTTTAAGCTTCTGAATTTCTAAAAACGATGGCTTCGTTTTGGATACATAGTTTAAATCCTTTCTTCTGCAATTTTTATAATTAATTAAATTAACTTAAAGTTACTTCATGCTATTAATTAACATGTCGCTAATTATGACCAGTTTTTTAACTTTACATTCTATGATGGTTCTCTTGAAGCTACGGATCTTAGGCACAAAATTTTAACTCAGTCGTGTCTAATGTTACTAGTCACTAAATTCAACGCTGTGAGTCGATCTGATTAAGATTCGTTGCAGATTGCAAACGATTCATACAAATTTCAGATATTTGTATATTGCTAGATTGTCCTTAAGATCCTTTCAATGATTGATCTCCTACGTGATACCTCACTATTTCATGATTAAACAATGCAAATACGATGCTTGGTCTCTTGCATCTATTCTTAAGAGCCTCCTGTATTTTTCTTTCACATAATTGTTTCAAGTTATTATGACAATCTTAATAAAACTTAATTGGCGTGAATATCAAAAATCGAGGTTATTATCACTTCTTTATTGATCTTTCCTGAACTAAAATCAAAGCTTCTTATCTTATTAGTTTAAATGTATCTATCTTGAATTTGTAGCTCTTTCTGACTTTGAGAGGAAGGCTTATTTTAGTTTTGCTTAGGTTTGTGATGCCCTGATTCTTACTAAAAATCAAAGCTACTTTCTGGATACATAGTTTAAATCCTTTCTTTTGCAATTCTTATAATTAATTTAAATTAACTTAAAGTTACTTCATGCTATTAATTCACATATCGCTAATAAGAATTAGTTTATATTTAAGACTATCTTTCTGGGTTTTATTTGAGTACAATTGAAGAATTACAACTTTATGGGTTTAGAGTTAAAGTTGAGGGTCTAGCTTAAAATATTCTCATTCCTTATTTTTAATTTTCATTCTTCTCCTCATTTGAATTGTCGTCTTCACTTAATAACTAAACTGTTACTTAAATCGAGAAATTATTACAAATGTGCTTAGTTATTTTATGATGGTTAGACATGGCTTTATTTATTATTATATTTCTGAAATGGCAAGATTTCTTACACATTTCCATATCCATGTTTTTATCATCTTATCGTTACTCAAAAAGCATGGGATTAAACCAATCTATGTTTTAAGTGCTGCTCTACAAAAGTCAGTACTTTTTGTTAGCCGAAAATAAGTAGGACCGGAGATATAGTGCAGTCTTTACAAATTATCTATCAATTTTTCATTAGTAATTTTAATAAATTTATTTTTTTCAAAATGGTATCTTATTAGTCGTCATGCCATTGTTAATCATTTAAATCTAGATTAAAATTAAAAGTTCTTTTATTTTAATTTGATGAATTTATACTCATTAATCAAAAAGGCTAATTAACATATAGTTTGTTTTTCAAACGTTTGATAAATGTTTTCAATAAATAATTTATATAAACGGTTGGCAGTATAGCTTCATCTTGAAAAGATTAACAATTAAAAAAAGGATTTTGATTTAGAAAAATAGTAGGAGTAAGGTTTTTGGGGTTTCCCTATATTGATTTAGAAAAATAGTAGATGCGGGGATTTTAGGGTTTCCCTAAAAATATTGTTATTTATTCTAATTTATAAAGATATCTTTTCATCATAATTACGAATAATATTAGTTTATATTCATAATATTAATATTGATAAAATGCAAACTTCAGTTTTTATTTATTATTTAATATACAAAAACTGTCATATATTATAATTTTGCAAATTAAAGAACATTCATTAAATTAAAAAAAAAATAATAAATAATTAAAGCGATATAAGTGGACACTTTAGTTTTTTATTGAAACAGAGATTGATATTTGTTTTTTATGAATAAGTTATTTAGACATAATTAAAATTAATTGTTTTTCAACGAAGCAAACTATGTATCTTAAGATAAATATCTCAATATAAACAATTAATTTTAAATAATAGTTATTGTTTTATAACAATAGCAATTTGAGTGGCGCTGCTTAATAATGCGAACACATGATTTTGTGGTGATAAAAATAATATTTGTTTTAAAATAGATGAAAATGTAAGTTTATTTAAAGCTTTGATATGAATTAAGCAAAATCAATCTACTTACAACAAATTTTATGTTTTAAATTTGAAAGCATTCACAAGAAAGCATTTGTTTTTTGTTTAGTTATCGTTTTCATTTTAATTCTACTCTATATAATATATAAATATATTCTGTTATATCAATACTTGAAATTTAAATTTCATTTCATTAATTCATGATCGATTTGTTATAAAAAATATTAATAATAATTATTGTCTTTTACTTTTAAGCTTCTGTATTTCTTTTTAATTTCTAAAAACGATAGCTTCGTTTTGGATGCATAGTTTAAAACCTTTCTTTTGCAATATTAATAATTAATTTAAATTAACTTAAAGTTACTTCATGCTATTAATTCACTTGTCGCTAATTATGACCAGTTTTTTAACTTTACGATTCTATGATGGTTCTCTTGAAGCTACGGATCTTAGGCACAAAATTTTAACTCAGTCGTGTCTAATGTTACTAGTCACTAAATTCAACGCTGTGAGTCGATCTGATTAAGATTCGTTGCAGATTGCAAACGATTCATACAAATTTCAGATATTTGTATATTGCTAGATTGTCCTTAAGATCCTTTCAATGATTGATCTCCTACGTGATACCTCACTATTTCATGATTAAACAATGCAAATACGATGCTTGGTCTCTTGCATCTATTCTTAAGAGCCTCCTGTATTTTTCTTTCACATAATTGTTTCAAGTTATTATGACAATCTTAATAAAACTTAATTGGCGTGAATATCAAAAATCGA
>ARYC01010074.1:0-13984 GCA_000711775.1 Oxytricha trifallax | reverse complement strand
CTGACACCTGCAGTTGGTAAGACCGAGATCCTCGTCACAGACGATATCTTTGAGTATGGTGAAATGCTGTCTGGCTATCCCAACAGAGAACCAGGTATGTCGACTATCAGTGGGGTTAAGTAGCAGAATCAAATGACTAGATCAATTGCCATTTTGTAATGCCCAGTTGCAACTCAAGATGAAAATAACCTGAAACCTGAAAATCTGAGACTCCAAGCAACTCCGGGAACAAGTAGGTAAGTATTTCTATCTTTGCTTAACTGATTGAGTACAGCGTCGTCAGCAGATCAAGAATGGGTAGTCTAGATGGGTAAGGATTTTATCCAAGTTTAGAGGACCATGTTAGAAATACTGAACGAATAATGTCTGGATCTGGAATTGTTCCGTCGAAGATTCCAAGGCCAAACTCGAAATCGATATTTCCTAAGTTACGGAGGAAATCTTCCACCTAAGCATAGCATATCTTTGATAGTAGGGAGCAGAGCATTGCTGCCACCCCTGTGAAGTGCAGCGATAAATATAGGAATACTCAGCTGTCACCCATCTTGGAAGCAGAGGGCAGTGCTTAATACACATCCCTGCAGAAGCACTTCAACGCGTTCAGAATATAGAGCTCTTCCAAGAAGAGTGTAAGTTAACCATAAACCCCTCTGAAATCGGCTTCCACTCTTACTCCATTAGTTCAGAACCTAGCCAGCCTCAGACTGCAATCAAGTAAGGGTAAGGGTAGTGAGGTGATCAATGTAACAGCTCATGAAAACTAGATAGGTATTACACCTAGACGCTTGCAGCTGTCAAGCAGGGCAGAGAGCAGCAGTATAGTCACAGTGAAGGAATAGGAAGGTAAGCTTTAGCTTCATGGTTTTATACTACTTTAGTTTATACCAAGCTAAGTATACCCAACTAGAGAAACGACTAAGCACCCATAGCAGATTCTGGTAAAATCGATGCATAACCATCATTACATTATACTCCCATTGCAGTTGTCAGACAGCAAGTCAGCTAGAGGTTGGGGACTTATGGCATTATGGCTAGAAATCTGTCTATAACCAAGGAAAAAACTAAGAGGCAGCAGTTCTCGATGAGTTTCATAGCAGCAATCACTAAGGATTAGCTGGTCTCCAGCCAAATCATTGAGGGGGCTTTCGATGCTGCTGTTCGAGAACTTCCTCTATCACACCCTGCGCCAGCTGCGCACAGACAAGGATCTCGCCTGAAGAAGATCGTGCTGCTCATGGACAATGCAGTCATTCACAAGTATTCAGAGGTGCTGGAGACTGCTAGGAAGTTCAAGGTGACTGTCCTCTTCAATGCAGAGTATTCACCCTGGCTTAACCCTGTCGAGCAGTTGTTCTCCTACATCAAGAGGCACCTCCGCTAGGAGCAAGCTGACAGCAAGTAAGTATTTTGGGCCTAACTTTTCATAGGATCCACCTGGTGAAGCGGCTTTCGCAGATTCTGAAGGCAATGACCAAGACAGACGTCAACAAGCTCTGGGCTTTCAGCGTGAAGCAGTGGTGCAGCACCATCAAGCATGGCTTTGTGTGAAGTTGGGCTGAAATGCGATGAGTTGAAGTGCAGGGGCTATAGAAGACACCAATACATACTGAAACAGCATTTTAATCGTCAAATTTATTGATTAAAAGCCTTATTACATATCACACTTTTAAGTTTTAATTTTAACTAATCAAACCAAAAATCCAAAAACCTCTCTCATTTTCGCTCATTCATATGGTCATTTTGGCTTCTCCTCCACTAAAGGTGTCGAATTTGGTGCTCAAACAGTCGAGCAGGACTTGAAAGTTGCTGAGCTGGGGGTTTTTAAACATGGATAATACGATCGGGTCTTAAATTTGACCTTGCACTCATCAAGCAACGAGATATTGATCATTTTTGGAGATTGTACTCTAAATCATGAGAATTTGGTCATAGATTTCAATGACTGCCAATCATTTTATAAGTTGGACAGTAAAAACTACTAATAGTTACCAAGATAAGAATTTAGTCAACAAATTTGAGAATTCTGTTATTTGATCTAGCAGTACTGCTTTAAATTCTCAAAATCAACAAATACTTACTATAAGTGTTAAAATACAAACGAAATGTAAAGTTGGTTAAAATTAATTTAATAAAATGAATTTTTGATTAATTTATACAATTTCCTCTTTTTTCTATTTTGCAATATTGATTCACAGAGGTTAATAATGCAAGCTCGCATTTGCAATGATAATAATCATGGAATTTCGGAGAGAGAGAAGATTGGAGAGATGGAGACGTTTATTGGGATATCTGGGCTCTAGCAGTAATAATAATAGAGAGCGACATGCCAAGAAACGATTACTATAGCTGCAAGGGTGAGAGAGGTTCTAAGTAAAGAATCAAACAATATCTTGTTAAAAAAAATAAATGGATGTCTTAGAAAACTTGCCTACTCAACTATTATCAAGCCAAGCAAAGAGAATAAATTAACAATAGAAAAAATTAAACATAAACTTAGAAAGATAAAATTTAGAGAACTGGCACATGACTCTAAGCTTATATTTGTGTGAAATATTTTAAAACTCGCTTGTTATACTCACTTAAATTACTAATATTTAAACATTAAACCCCTCAACATAAACCCTATAAAAACCCTAATAAAGTATGCACTAATAGTCTACTTTTATCCATCAAAAACTCAATAAAACTACTGAAAGGGTTTTGGGGTTTTGAATGTAAGTTACAAAAAACATATCTTACTTATTTATTTTTAGCTTATTTCTCAATTTATTTTGAGTTGAGCGAACAATTATTTATACTGACAAATAAGAAGGAATATATAAGAGATTTAAGGTGTTTTAAGTAAATAAAATAAATTTCTTTTAGGTACCTTTCAAAGTAAAACAAACTAAATAAATTATAATAGATTAGTTTTTCCAATTAAATGTAGTTTAAGCTTTGGTGTTAAATTCTTTTGAAATTGTATCATGAATTATAAATATCATTAAAATAAATAACTGCATTAAATAACACGCCAAGTTTTCAAAAATTATAATGCTTAAAACCATTATATATAAAGATTTTACCCTATAAATTATTTGTCAAGAAATTGAATATTCAAATATTATAACTTGAAACATTTTGAATATAAATTAATTGAAGGAATATCACTTATAATGTTGTCGTGATAATTGATTGGGATAAGAATAATGATATTAAAGGACAAGATGTAATTTCATCATGCAATAAAGTCTCTATGATATGAAATTAATGAAGTACATCAACTTAAATTAAATTATACAAATAAAATCAACTTTAAATTACTTTGAAGTAAATAATTATACCTATGTAAATAATTGTAAAACTCAGATGATGAGTGTCAATTTCACTAAATTAAAGGATTAAATGAGCGGCTATATTAGTCATATAATGAACGAAGATTCAAGAAACATTACTGGTCTATACAAAGGAGGATTAACTTTAAAGTTAAATTATTATTCAAAGCAATAATATATTTTTTACATTTTATTTAAAATAATTATTACTAAAGCTATCAGATACACAAATAAAATTTAGTTATATGGTAAAATGTATCAAATAATCTATTTTCTGCTTATCAAGAATAGTAATCAAGGATTATCTAATGTTAAAATTTCCACTGCTTTAGTCTTTTTGGTAGTAGTAGTAAAAACATTAGGTAAAATAATTACAAATGCACTCTTAGAGTTATATAAATAAAATCTTCTTGTCTTACCTTTCAAAATGCTTGTGTCTATTATTTTATTAATTTTTACTAATAGACACCTAATCTTTTTCTTAGATTTTATTTTATGTTTAAATCAGTCTTTTGACTTTATTTTCATTCCTCAAATCTTAATAATTTTGAGCTATCTGTGATGGTTGAATGAGAAAGTTTTCTTTAAATTTAAACTCTTCCAGTTCTGACAGTTTATCACATTATCTGCTGAAATTGCCTTCTCTGATACTCCATTATATGTTGGCTTTTAGTTTCGTTATTATTAACTGATTTTACAGCTGCAAACATTTTCTTTAGGTATTACTGGAGCTGTACTTCTCCTTTACAAATTTATATACTAAACATTAAAATGATACTCATGTACTCTTAACATATATATCTTCATTCATCTCTTTCTCTGCCTTAACTTCATAAAACTATTGCATCTCTGTAACTATACCCAATATTTACCAGAATCATAATTAACATAATAATTCCAGTGCCAAAAAGTTTGAAATAAAGAAAGCTGCTATCTAAAAATTTCTAATTTCATATTTTTGTTGGTATCTGGTTTTTCATAACATAGCATCATTTACACCTAAAGTATTTGCCCTAACTCCTACCTTAAATTCATTAATTTTCTTCAAGTTCCATTTTGTAATTTAACTAGACTTCCTACCTTTCTTCTTGAATTGCACTATTTTAGTGCTCTAACGATTCTTGTCAATCTAGTTTTATGTTATTAATAAATTTAATTTAATACCTATATAGCATGAAAATATATGAAATTATTAATTATAAACTATAATTTTATTTTATTATAAATAAGAATCTAATTCATAGAAATCAAAATCTTCTTAAAATTCAGAATGATTAAAATAAACAGAATTAAATTGAAACATCTCATTGATAAAATAGGAATTTAAAAGAATTATTACTTAATTAAAATTTTAATTTTTAGAAAAAACTAAGTACAAGTTAGATATGTATGTTTTTAGCTCTATTGAAAAATGCATCTATGGTTAGGTTCATAATGGAAGTTAGTCTAAAATTTATATATATAATATTATATAATAATATATAATATATTATATCAAGATGTTTTTCTATAGTAATAATATTATTAAAGTTATTTTTAGCCATAAAGATTGGTTAAATTCAAGTTATAAAAGTAATTCTTCCAATGAAATGCAAAAAAGTAGTTAATTTAAGTGAGTTTCTTTGAAAGGAAGTTATTACATTTTATGATTGATATGAGATAAGATCAGATAAATGGATATAATGGCTAATTAAATCATATCTAAATTACATAAATTATGTTTATCTAAAATTATAATAAAATAGCTTTATAGCGAGCTATATAGGATTTGTATTAAAAATATAATTATCAATTTTTACATTTTTGTAAATATTTTTGGGATTAATGTTCAACAATAATTAAATGCGATGATGCTTCTTTGGACACGAAGATAGAAAATACGGGATGTCAAGATTTTAGATACACTTTTTTGCATCAATTTGATACAAATGTAAAATGATTTTAATTAGCAGAAATCAGAGTTTAACACGTAATAAATTTCTTAGAGTCCACTGTCAAACATCTATAATATCATAATACAATAAAATATTCAATCTATCAAGAAGATGAAGTTTCTTCTTAAGATAATAATGTAATTTCCAAGCTAACCGTATTTCCCAAATAAACTAAATGTAAGAATATTTATAATTTGAATAATAAAGTAGAAATATATATATATATATGGATTTATGCAGCATAATTTAGTCTATGTGGTAAAATTAGATTAATAATTAAAAACATTATGTTCTTTAGCTACTATTTGGTAACTCAAAAACACCCTATAATAAATTTGTCTCAGAATAGAAATTCTAATTAATAATTAAGCTAATTTTTAAATTCTTTAATATTTAAAATTTTTAATTCTCTTATGAAAGGAATGAAATAACAGTGATAAATAACTTCCTGTTACTCCTAATTATGTTGCCAGCAACATATTTATTTATATTCACCAAGATTAAAATAATATATCTGTCCTTTATAACAAAAATATGGAATTTCATCAATTTTTACTCTCAAGAAGTGTTCTCTTATAACTATTTACTAAATAATGCCAAGACAAAGATCATTTTAATATTTTAGAAAAACAATATTATTACAAAAATAAGCAAATAAACATTATTAAATTGTTATTTTTACTTGCATTTATTTTAATTTTTATATTTAGTCTTATTTGATACTAATATATTCATTAAAATAACTGTAATATTTAAAAAATGAAGACATAATGAGGATTGATAAATTAATTCAAGAAAGCATTAGAAAGAAAAATAAATCTCTAGTTTAATTGATAAAAACATTGATTTTTGTGAACATTAAAAATACTTTCTTAATAATTAATTATAATAATCAAAACCCCAAAACCCCTTAATGAGGTTTATAAGTGCTTTGATTTGTAGGGAATTTGTTAGGGTTGGAGTTATTAATTAAATGCGAGACAAAAATAGCAAGCTTTTGGGGGTCTATTTATGATGAAGCGTATATAGATTTAGTGTTTAAACTGCGTTATGGATGTGATATATATAGTGAATAAGTCAAACCAATACTGAACTATAAGTCTATTGCACTGCTCTTAAAGCGTAGTCCATCAACTGTTCGCTCTCACTGTTTGAAAGCTGTATAATTAAAGCAATAATAGCTGAATTCTTAGCCTAAGAGGAAGTCAAAGTTTCTATAGAGGCATATTGACTATCTTAATAATGAAAAAACTTTGAAGTATTGGGCTCACTTCTCTCTCGACTAACGAGCTATTATGTTTCACCGCCAGTTCCCTGGGTTGAAGATCTCTGCATAATATGTTGCAAACATTTATAAGCGAAACCGTATCTCTTACAAAGGTGTAAATCGTATCAAAAGAGTAATTTATTTCACTCTGCCATTTTACAACAACAACTTAAATTATATTAATAATTAAATGCAGAGAGCCTAATAGAATAATATTAAGTTTATTCATCCTGACAGGCTGTGTTTACATTCAACACTTTCCTCTAGAAGTCTTGGTATAAGAGGCATAGCAACATAGAAGTGTATGACTAGAAAGTCAAGGTATAAACAACGGCAATTCTTGGAGGAATTAGCGAGGATGCTGGTTTAGGAACTAATGTTATTCATCCTCGCTCTATTAAGACAGAGCAGTAGATTAAGTTCTTAGAGCAGCTGAGAGAGAAGTACCCTGAATAAGAGATTATTACTATTCGTTGATAATCTTTCTGTTCTTAAGACTAAAGAAACAAGGAAGAGTTATGAACAACTTAGAATAACGCCAGTGTTCAACGTACCTTAAAGTCCCTAGTTTAATGGAATTGAGTTCTACTGGGGTATATTAAAAGGTCTTTACAAGAAACTGCTGTTATACCACTTGATGCATGACCTACCTATCAATACAGTAGACTTTATTAAAAGTTCAGCTAAGAGAGTTGATAATTAGTTGGCATAAAAGTGTGCTAAAGAAGGGAGAGTGAATGTATATAAATAAGTTTTGTAGTTAAGTTAATAAATATATAAGTCACACTTTTAAAATTCTTTAGAGGGAGCTGGCTTCTCTTTCTTTTCTTCTACTTCTTGCTTCCCTCCTCCTAAGTTTCTTCTCTTACTGCCAGATCCAGCATCTATGTTCATTGACTCTGGTGGCTAAAATATTTGAATAAAGTCTCTTGCTAACTTCATACTTTGTCTGCGACTTTCGACCTCTGTGAAGCTTGCTCTATTCCTTCATCAAGAAGATGCCAGTACCAAATTTTTCTAAAGAGTTAAGCTTTAAATCTTACTTGAAATATAAGAGTGCTTCTGCAGCTCTGATATCCAGCTCTCACTTATCTTGATCCCTTGTTTGTCCTTATCTTCTGAAGAAATGCTGTACCTTTTCTTATGAGATTCTTGAATAATTTCTTTCAAGTAATCACCTTTGATAGTTGCAAGTATGCCAAAGAATAGTTTCTTTCAGTAGTTTATTTGAAACTGCTTCTTAGTAGGCAGGTACTGCGAAACCTCTGGGTCGTTCATAGCATCATCATATAAGTTAGTCACTGAAATGTCTGGATAGTTTGGAACCTCTGCAAACTTTACATCTTAAGTTTTTAATGCTTTCTTCTCTTCGCAGAGTTTCGCTCTTAGAAATGAAATTTTAGTACTTCCATCGTTTGGAGGAACAAACCAACTACTTAATCAAGATTAGTTACTATGAGTTCATTATCTTGCTGCACCAGGTAGCGGTGCAAATCGTCCTTGCTTCTAAATCTTTGAATTAATTCTTGTGCTTGCACTCTTTTCATTGCATCATTCATTGACTCCATCTTGTTTAGAGATCTAAGAAATGATATTCAAATTTAGGTTTATTGATTTCAATTATATATCTCTGTAAAACTTGCTATTAAATATGGGCATCCTATAGGAGGTCAACCTTTAAGTAGGATATGGAGAAGGTTTTGAGAACTGGTTTCAAACTTGAGAGATTGATATCAATTTCTTCTGTTATAGTTCCATATTTTTAAATTTAAATTGGTACGTACTTAATTAGGAGCAGCTCCTAAAATGCTAGTACTTAATTAGGAGCACCCTAAATTTAATCATAAAATCACAAAATACCTCCTAAAGCAGTACGTACTTAATTAGGTGCACCTCCTAAATCGGTACGTACTATAATAAACTTATTATTGATAGTAAAAATGGTTACTTTCTCATCTATATTTAGAGATGGATCGTCTCTTAACACTCATAATTCTTCTCTAATACTCTAATAACTTCCCTTGAAACTTGTAGGCTTGCAAAGCTCTCATATAAGCTCTCAGTTATAGAGGCAGTTTTATAATTTTAAATTCAAATTTAAATATGAGCGCTAACATTTTAAGAAAAACAACAGCACTTCCATCAAACTAAATGAGACTTACCTTTGGCAGCAATAAAAAGTGTGATAGCTGCGAGATGAACTCTCATAAAGAACTACCAGAGCTATCACTTGAGGTCTCTGTTATTAAAATAGAAATTAATAATAGAAAATAAATGGCAAACAAGTGTGTGGGAGACAGAGAGGAAGAGAAAGGTATTAATGAAATTCCTATGCAAACTGAAGAAGTAGAAGTCTACTTTTGTGTGAAGTGTGAGAGAGACTTCGCTCATAAATCTAGTTGGTATAGGCATATGAAAGAGCATAGAGAAGCCAAGCCAACTGTTTACTTAAAGCACGATAAAATCGACGGAAAGTATGATTGCTTCGAGTGCCATAAGCAGTATGCTCATACAAGAGATTTAAGGAAGCATCTTTTAAAAGCTCACAAGAAAGATTTAGAGATTGAAAAGCATGAAGATGAATTGAAGCTACTAAACAAAAGAAAAGCAAGAGAATCTTCGAAAGTGGTAGAGCTCGAATAAGCTAGTGAATCAGAATATGTGAGGAAATCACGCAACCTACTAGCATCCGAAATCACAAAGATCATGATTAAAATTCAATATAAAAAGATTCCTGTTCTTGCCTAAATTGACCTAGACACTTCACTTTAAAGCTACCTTATATTAGAAGACTCCTTTGATAAGAAAGTTATCAATGATCATCAATACGCATACAAGGTGTATCCCTTCAACTATCTCTTAAGTGATGATAAATACTAGATGGAGTTTACAAATGAGTATCAACTACTCACTCAAGCAAAGTTTAAAGAGTGTAGTTACTTAATCAAGCTAGATGCTATTCTCCTTGCCAAGGATCATGTTGCTTTTAGACTGCCTCTATATGAAATGACCCTCAGAGATTTCATTACTGATCAAAGGAATCATAAGTAGCTTGCTTTGATAGCAACTTAAACCTTACAAGGTATAAAAGAGCTACATAAGTTAGGCTTTATTCATAGAGATTTGAAGCCTGAGAATATTATGATAAACTTCTCACCTGTAAGAGTAGCAATTATTGACTTCAACAGAGCATTAAGGGTAGAAGTGTCAAGGCTTGGAAGTGTTATGGGAACTGCAGGCTATTATCCAGAAAGAGATGACTGGAGAGATGGAGACTTTCAATGGGATTTGTGGGCAATGGCAGCAATAATAATAGAGTGCGATATGCCTCGCAACGATTACTACTCAACAAGGTGTGGGGAAAAGGATGCGAAGCAAAGAATAAAGCAATTTATAGATAAAAACAGAATATCTCTTTCAATGAAATAGTTGGCAGAGTAAGTGATTATCAAGCCAAATCCACGATCAGACATATCAATTGAATAGATAGAATAGTGGTTGTGTAAAATAAACTTCAGACCTCTCCCACATGATCCAAAAGTGCATTTTGAGTGATTAAATTAAATACATTTACTATAAAATTCACATCTAAAACCTATTAATAACCCCAACCCCTAAAAAATTCCCTACAAATCAAAGCACTTATAAACTTCATTAAGGGGTTTTGGGGTTTTGAATGTCTTTAAATATTCCTGATAACCAACTTAATTTATATCACCAAAATCTCAAAATTGACTGCCAACTTCATCATAAGAACAATTTATAAAATTATCATATAAGCCATTCTTTAATATTATAATATATAAAAAAGTTAAACTTAAATTTTTCTTCCTTTTCAAGATTAAAATTGAAACTTTGCAACTAGACCTATAACTCTGATAAAATTCCTGATTAAATGTATCCTTAAATCGTACTTATCTTGAAGACTAATATTAAAATTAAGTGGCTACAATTGGTAAATTCTAATAGCAAAAATGCGTTTAAATAACAAAAAAATTAAAAAATTCTCCACTATTGACTACTCATTCCGTGCTACTTTAACCAAACCTTGGCATTTGTTTGACTCAAATTAAAATTGTTAATATAATTTAATTAATTACAATTGATTATGTGATGATATTTAAATAATTCGTAAAACTGCTACTACCTAGTTAGCTTTATAAATCTATTTGATAAAATGTTAGGGTTTAAACAAAGATTAGAGTTTATAATAATTCTGATAATATTTAATATGCATATAAACTAGATTACTATCATATTTAAATTTTGTAATTTGTCACCATCAAACAATAAAATATTGATATACATTTTATTAAACTAAATTAAAATTCAATTTGTACTTTAAGCAATTTGTGTATAATTATATAATAAATTTAATTGATATTAGTAGTACTACTAATAAATGCAAGAACATTGAGTGCAAATTATCATAGATAACCTCTACTAATCATGAAAGACTTTAATTCATGTAAGTGATTATAACTATGTCATCCTTTAGTGATGAACTAATCAGATCGACAGTTCACAAGTGAGGGAGGGAAACTTGATGTCTTATAAAGATGATAATTAAGTTGGGTAGAATTGGAAACAGTTACTTTAACTTCTTCAGATATCTGCGATTATCTACCCAAGGAAATATCACTTAAAGCAGGCGGCTCTTAAATAAATTGAGTTAGATATCTTCTAGCTATAAACTACTTCATCAATAAAATTTTGCTAATTAAACTTATAAATATTAATATATTAATTCAATTATGATTAGAGCATAACGTTTAAAGCACAGTTATAATTTCTAATTACATATATTCTTCTATCAAAATGATAATGCCGCGATCATCACAACTGTTTGTTCAAGTAATTCAACATGTCTACTCTTGTATTTATACATTATTATTGTAATTGTTTATAAAATGCATCTACAAATATGATGCATTATAGCATCAACTAAACTATATTTAATTTATGTAAAAAATACAAACATACTGAATTATAAATCATTTAATATAATTATTACCAAATTATATAAAAATCATAAGATTTTTATTATTTTAAATAAAATGAGAAGTCAACGTTTTCTACAGAATCTGCTAATTTTTAAATAAATATTTTCATTTTATTTACTCACTCTTTCTATTTAAATTAGTTTTACTATTATAATCTAAACAAGCCTTCACAAACTTATTAAGTGTAAGAATATTTTTAATATATTATATTAATATTACTTATTTACAAGCGAAGGAAATCAATATTATAATGGTAATATAATATCAGAAAAAGCATAAAAATTAAAATGTTATATATATAAAAATAAGTTTATAAGCAATTTTATAATATTTGAAGTGCTTTTAAATAGGATTTCGTAATAATAATAACTATTTATAAGATTAAATGAAATTGGTATCTTTTCAGTATTTTGTAACAGTAAAGTTACTAAGTTATCATTTCGATAAGTTATCTTGGTTTTATTGTTTAATTTATGAATAAAATTTAGATATTTATATATTCCCATTAATCTAAATTGATTAATATATTTTTCTATGATATAGTTATTCAATCCAAATAATTTTTTATCATTCGACTAGATAAAATCTAAGAAGTTCTTTAATAGAGCTATAAAAATTAAAAATAAAATGAAACACGTGAGAATTATTAAATTAAGATGTAAATAGATGGTATTTTTATTGAAATTCAAATAATTATATTTTAAAATTATTTTTAAGCCCTTAATTGATACTATAAGATTGCTTTGTATTTGATTGATGTTTAATCTGTCTGTAATACCTTAATAGGTTGATAATTTACAATTAAAATTTAAGTTAATTTTTAAACAGTATTTTTAAATTAAATCTTTATAAAAACCTAATATTATAGCTTTATAATATCTTTTGAAATAATTAAAAATAAAATAATAAGCCATTTAAATATAAGTCGTCATCAAAAGATTTGCTTCATTAATTATTTAATAAGAATAAAGATGGACTATTATATTTCTGTCAAGAATTGAAACAAATGTAAATTCATTAGAAAATAAAAAGTTGAGTGATAATTAGAAGATAATTTAATACTTTTTGTGTTTTATTTCAGGATATCTGACGTTTTATTCTCTGATATAATCAATCATGAACGTGTGAGCAGTCTTACCTAAAAAATGGGATTGGAATAGTGTAATCTAGGTTGTATGTGTAAGAAATCTCATCAGTATATAACATACTATGTGACGCTGGTTGTTATTGTACTCACTAGTGTAATCTTCTTGTATTTTATCCACTGTTGTTGCTTCAAGAGTTTAATCTTGAAAGTAGGAGTGATGTATATGAACCAATAACTTGCCATCTCCATAGCATAGTGGTCCTTTCGTAGTCAAAACCCTAAAGTCCTTTCAGTAGTTTAATTAAGTTTTTGATTGATAAAAGTTGACTATTAGTGCATACTTTATTAGGGTTTTAATAGGGTTAATGTAAGGGTTCAATGTTTAAATTTTAGTAATTTAAGTGAGTATATGCGAGGTTTGGGGTCAGTATATAACATTGATTATATAGATTTATTGTTTAAGTTGCGATATGGATGTGATGATTATAGTGATCAACTCAAGCTTATTCTAATTACACATCTATAGCAAGGCTGCTCCATAAATCTCCTGCAACTGTGAGGTCTCACTGTCTATTAGCATTGAATTTAAAGAGATAGCAGCTTTATTTTAAGCCTAAAAGACCTCTTAAGTTTTAGCAGCATCATATTGATTATCTTATTTATGATATGACTCTTTAATACTGGGCTCACTTCTCTCTGGCCTAGAGAGCTGTGATGTTTCATCGCCAATTTCCTGAGCTTCATATCTCTGTTTAATCTATAGCTAACTATATAAAAAGAATGGAATATCTAACAAGACAGTCAATTGCATAAAAAGAGTGATTGACTTTAATGTCAAATTTTATAAGGATTATTTATAATATATATTCGATTAAATACAGGGGCCTAAGAGCATAATATAAAGTTTTATTCACATTGCTGAGGCAGTATTCACGTTTAATACCTTCATATCAAGGTTTTTGGTATAAAAGGTATAGCAACAAAGAAGTATATAATTAAAAGGTTAAGGTATAAACTCATGCTATACTTGGTGGAATAAGCGAAGATAATGATCTAGAGACTTGTGTTATTCACCCTCGTTCTATAAAGACTGAATAATACATAAAGTTCTTGTAATAACTCAGAGATAAGTACGCAGACTAAGAGATTATTCTGTTTGTACATAACTTATCAGTCCATAAAACTAAAGACTCAAGAAAGGAATATAAAAGATTTAACATAACACCTGTATTTAATGTTCCTTACTGCCATCGGTTCAACGGAATTGAATTATACTGGGGGTTATTGAAAAGCCACTACAAGAAACTTCTATTCTATCACTTGATGCACGACTTAAAGATAGATACAGTAGATTATATTAAGAGTGCTACTAAAAGAGT
>ARYC01010073.1:0-11061 GCA_000711775.1 Oxytricha trifallax | reverse complement strand
TTAGAAAAATTCGAGATTTTAGGCCAGGACCTCCTAATAATAAACTCCAGCTTATAAATCAAAAGCAACTCTGAAGAAAGATCTTTTCCCAATTCCTGAAGTGCCAGAGAGCCTGAACCAGTAGTTGAGCTTGACAAAATACTTTCAGAATTTCAGGATCGCAAGCTCGGTCAAGTCAGTGGTTTCGGAGGATCTGCCGGCGAAGAAATTGAGGAGTGGGTTCACTCCAGTCCTGGATCGAATTGCCAAGTTGAAGTTGTCAAGCTCGAGGAAGAAATCGGTGGACTTGGTGGGAGACAAACATAAGGAGAATCGGTTTGGGATCACTCCTAAAAAGCTAAGGCTGTCCTAGAATGTGAGCAGCGCATCTATAGACCAACTCAGCGAAAGTCAAGGTAAGATTTGCTATTGATTGAAAATGGAAATATAGGCTTCAACTTGAAGGAAGAGAGCGAAAAGTTTGAGCGTGATATAGAGAGCATCCAAGACTACTTTGATGACAAACAGGAAGCCTCCAAGTTTAAAAGCATTGCAGAATACCAGAGTGAAATGAAGCAAAATCTAGGTAGTTATGGCATGAAGGTGAGGGAGCTTTCGATCTAGAAGAGCCCCAATAAGAGGCAGCAGTTCTCGATGTCATTTATAGCGGCCATATCTCAAGACCGAATCCTCTCAAGTCAAATCATAGAGGGCGCTTTCGACTCCTCCCTCTTCGAGAATTTTATCTATCATACCTTGCGAAGTGTGAGAACGGACAAAGATCTCAACTCTAAGTAGGTGGTACTCTTGATGGATAACGCTGTCATTCATAAGTATTCAGAGATGCTCGAGACAGCCAGGAAGTTCAAGGTGAATGTTCTATTCAATGCCGAGTATTCGCCCTGGTTGAATCCTATAGAGTAGCTCTTCTCGTTCGTCAAGAAGCAACTCAAAGTGGACACTGTAAACTCCAAGTTAGATAATCCCATCTAACATCTCTAGGCAGCAGCTCGTGAAGAGGGTCTCTGAAATCGTACAGAGCTTAAGTGCAGAATACATTCAAGGCATGTGGGTGTTCAGTATCAAAAAGTGGCTGCACACTCTGCGCTATGGATTTGTCTGATGATGTTTGTTACAGAAGCAATTTGTGTTGCTGAGCCTATTAAAGGGAATCCCCCTTTATAAAAGAGTAATTTATAATACAAGGCTATAATGATAATAAAAATAATCAATCATGGCAATTGCTATCGCACTTTCCCACTTTGTATTTGAGGCAATCTTGACATAAGCTTATGAAAGCAAGCAACCATTCCAACTGGATTCCGATCGTGCTTCTTTAGATGGAGGTCCACTCAATGCAGGATCTCTCTAATGTATTAGCATGCCAATCACCGCCCTTCCCATTTCAGCTTCTCAAACTGCGATGGATAATGCGAATGACCTTCATACATATGCCCATTACACTTATAAAACTCCTGTCTAATTAAGCTATGCACTCTATACACTTGGTAATCATACACTGCAAAAAGAACTAATAAAGGCAATTTATATCATATTTATTCATAATTATCAAACACACTACACTTCAAACGAAAAGGGTTTAGGGGTTTAGAATTACCCATCGAAGGGGGTTTTGGGGTTTTGAAATATGGTCCAGGGGTTTCTGGGTTATGAAAATGCGTTTTTATATAATTAAGGGGTTTTGATTAATTGGCCGAAAGGGTTTAATATTAAAAGCGTACACATATTAATTAATTATTTATTTTTATTTTCACATTTTCCCATTTCATTTATATTTTAACAATAATAAAAATAAAGTGCATCAAGACTAATTATTTAATAGGATCATTTAAGCAAAATATTAACATTTATGTTGTTAAATATATAATTTAATTGATTTATCATATATAAATTGAATAAGTGAGTTGTAAAAATATATAAAACCCCATAGATCAATTAAGAATCGAGGATAGGAGTTAAGAACAATTAGAATAAAAATTAATTATAATTGGCTAATAATAATTATAATTAGGCTAAAATAAAATTAACACACCCTGATTGGATTACTTTATAAGGACAATTAATCGAGCCAATAGTTTTGATAATTAGCCCAAACATTATAATTATACGCCAATAATAATGAATTCTTAATTTAATTGTTCTTAACCCCAATTCTCTTGTCTTAATTGATCTATGGGGTTTTACTATCCATTTATTATATTAAAATATATTATCACTTGTAGAATAATGTAATCAGTAAGTTCAAGTAGATGTAAGAAATGATTAGTTTGTGTTTGTGAGTAAATTTATTTACTATTTTCATTTAAATGTTTTTTTTTATAAAATAAAGATTGATATTTAATTTATAATATTTAAATGAAAAACATGTCAATTTATAAATGAATAGTTATGTATTAAGAAAAATTTATAAAAACAAACGACAACCTTCAATAATTTTTGTTCTTCTTTTTATTATGATAATGAATCCTGAATATATGAATTATATAGTTAAGATAGTTAAATTAATACTTTCGCATAGATATATCGGAATTATTAAAAAATTAAATTACTTTAAATTAATTTTATAATCAATAACCAAAATGGATAAAAACAATTAGAATCAAAATGAATAACTATAATTCATAATAGTAATTTCACTTTAAACAAAAGTATTTTAAAGTGGGGCAAAAACAAGAAAGATCTGCTTCTTTTGCCCCACTTTATATCACCATTAATAATTTAATTATTTATATTTAAATATTAAAAATAATTAAAATCAAACTTATTCTGTTAGTAACTATCATATATTTTGAATATTTATTTTTATAATTCATTAATTATTCTAAATTTTGATAATTGTAAGAAATAGTTGAACAGAGAAATTAATATAAAACCAGCTAGATTATATTAGTTATGATTTTTACCGACTACATTATTTATTTGAAATTATAATAAAAATGGATGATTCTTCAGCAGTAAAAACTAATATCCCACATGCTATAGCTTGGGCATCTCGAGAATTTCGCACTCTTGTATTTGAAAGCACGAGAAAGTCTGTCAGCAAAATAATCAATGGTAATTATTTTGCTCTCTCTCAATAGATCATATATACAACAGACAGATGCAAAGCAGCAACTAACTGCGACCCAAGTATTAAATGCAAGAATAAGCTTTCTTTGGATATATAAACAAAACTCATGTCACTTGTAGATAAGATAATTATTTATATTCCAATTCAAGAGACAACTGAAGGAGGGCTTCTTGATTCGCAAAAAGTGGGTGAAGATAGCACGTTCATTAAGATCAATATATATTGATGTTTATCATCAAGAAAATGCATAAGTAACTACGAGTTTATCAGCTTATTTATTGAATATAATATCATATTAAGTTTATTTTTTTCAGATTTTCATTAGAATGTTTATTCTTTAATAATTATTGTTGGAGTAGTGAGTGAAAGAGTAGTTGAAATAGAAACCTTTTATTCTCTGCTACCTCAACATTAATCAACTTCTCCACTCTGAGGATTTAATCATGCTCCCTTTTGAGTGAAAAAACCTTAAAATAGCTCTAAAATGCAAGAGTTAGTATGATTGTTTGAATTGCCAACGAATAAGGAAATGATCAAAAATAGAAAATTATAATTTACTTTTTTTCACTTTAATGTGCATATAAATGTGGTTGTGATGAATAAATGTATAACATGAGAAATGAGCTATGCATTTAAGAAAAAGATTTCAATGTTTCTATTTATAGGCAGAATTAATCACAAAATATAAAAGTTTCCAATTAAAATTATGCTTGATTTTGCATTCATAAATATATTTGAGAATAATGAGGGATAATAAATTTAACTTAAACATAATTTAAAAAAATTAGAAATATTTAAAATAAGAGTTGAATAAATGTCACGAATTAAGTAAAAGCAAGCATTTAGATTTATATCTTTAGCATTATTCATTTTTAAACAGTATATATAATTTAGTTTTTATTGTTGATGATTACTAGTATCAAGCAACTTAAAAATTTACTTATATAATTAATAGGAACGCTAAGGATAGAGATGACAAAGAATCTTGAGGAATAAGTAAAGTGCTTCAGGAATTCTTTGCCTCTTTGCCTCCTTATTAGTAAGATCAACAAATCTTCATTAATTTAAATTGATTGAATGGATTCCATCTATGCACTCAACTATGATTAAGAATAAAGCATCATTGCTACAAGAAAAAAGAATATATTTGCAAGGATTACAATAATAAACATGGAAATGTTTCCTTAGCTAAAGTCATTGGATCTTTCAAGAAAAAATAAAGATCAATTATTTATGTTCCTAGAGTAGATGTTTAAATCGGACATTCCCTCTTCGAATATGGTTGTCCTTAGCATCAAGTTGTATGCTCTTAAATATTTCTTCTTATCTCTTCCGTTTTTGATTGCAAACTAGAATAAAAATATGTCAAAAGCTCAATGTTCTATCTGATAAATAAGCCAAGAATGAAGAGGATTGACTATTAAAAGAGAGTATTATTTAGGAAAAAAAGGGAAAAGAAGGGGAGAAAAGATGGGAACTAGATCAACTTAGACAGAGATTGCATCAAAGGATGGATAAGAGATTATGGTGGGTTTAAAGAACAATACTAAATTGGCAGAGGTCATAAAGGTAGACCTTAAGAGTAAGATGAATGATTCAACTACACAAAATCAATCCTCATATGACCTGAGAGAAGTACTAACAAAAAGAAGAGCTTGAGCCAACGTAAGTTTGATAACCTATTCTATCGTTATTTAACAACAAATAAACTTGATGATAGCAGAATAGATCGATTGATTATAAAGCATGAAAGGAAAGCAAATATTGATAGAATAGATCAATAAATATTTGTAATTATTTTTAAATTAATAGATAATTTTATAATAACTTATCTATTAACTCAATTTAAATTTTGATTTTCCTTTTAATTGCTTCAATACTAATAATTAATTCCCATTTAATTTAAATGAAAGATTATTTAAATTTTTTTAATTAATATTTAATTTGTTTTCTTAAGTAATATTTATAGTCAGCATTTTTTCATTCTCTCGATAATAAAGGTTATTATATTTATATATTTCTATTTAAATACCACTAAAAACATATATATTTTATTCAATATTACAATTCAATAGAATAAATGAATTGGAAATAGCTGTTCATCTTTATATAAAATATAAATATTATCTAAAAATTATATATATATCAAGGTGAATATTTACTTTAGAAATTATAGTTGATTTACTTTTAATAAGCTTACATCTAATATTTTGAGTTTGTTGAAAACAGAATTTTCAATTTATACTTAAATTAAAGAATATTTAAGACACATAGAATTACATGATACTATTTTGTTAATTAATTAATTTTAAATCTATATGATAAACAAATTCCTAAAATTTGAATTTTTGATGTAATTAATGTTAAAAATATGAAGAAAGTGTTAAAGATAAAAAAAAGTGTTTATTTATCCATAAAATTTATTAAAATATAGTTAACAATAAGAAATAAAATATTAATTTATAAGTGACAAGAATTTAATATTTGCAATAGTTAAATTTGTGAACACTAATATAATAATTACTAATAAAATAAAAATAGACTATCTAAGGCATTTAAGTCTACTCAATTTGCATTTACTAAGACTAAAAATCTTTAATTCTAGCCTTTAACTGAGAAAGGTATCTATGCACCTGTCAACCGGTCTTGCTTATTTATCAATAAGCACTACTAAGGTATGATTGGTAAGCATGAAAGTCATAAATACGATGATATTTATTCTTTAATGACAATTAAATTTTCTCCTAAATTCATGTATATAAAGGAATATTCGTATTTGGTACATTCCAAACAAAAGAAGAACTGGTCTACGTAACTATACAGTAAGTTTTGTGAATAACTAGAGAGCTGGCACTCGACCTTTGAGTGCCCCAGTTTACGGCATTGATAGAGGCAAAGAAATACATTTACTGCTAAGCTTTAGTTATTTTTATCGTAGATAACCTGTTAATTTAAGGAATCACCATGACCAGTCTAGTTGATGGAGAAGCTGAAGAATATGCTACTAAAATGTTATCAAAAAACAAACACATACATCTTCAAATTCTGAACTATATCACTTATCAAACTGCTCCCTATATAGAAGAATGGGACATGCTTGTACTGTCATCTCTGAAAGAAAGGATGGTGCCTTTAGAATTACAATATATATTGAGTTCATATCACAGCTATAATCGGGAACGCATTGCTTTGGAAATGAGCGAAGTTGAGGTGTTCAACTGATCTATTTTCATAATATAGCCCGCATGCTTATCACACACAAACTATTTATATGCTTATTTTGAAGACTAGTGTGTTTAATTAAAAATCCTCCTAATCTGCAAATCAAATTCGTGATAGATATAATTAAATCGGTTTTTTCTATTTTAAAATTCTAATTGTAGCTTTTTTTAAATTTATTTTATATATTGAATAATAAATAATTGGTGAATGAAAAACTCAATTTAATCAATAAGCTCTTCTTGTTAAGGCTTTAATCTCATGCTGAAAATTCTTGAGTAAAGTTAATAAAAATGCTATACCATTAATGATCTGGATTCCTACTTTAAAATTCTGAAAATAATTAATTGCCTTGTTTAATAAAATGACGTATTAAATTTATCATCAATATAGAATAAATTTAATATAAAATTACTCTATAATGAAACTTAAGAACTGTGACTACTTAAAAAATAATTAAGTTTGAGCTGTCGAATGAATTAAATAAATTATATTGCTATATGTTTAATATAAAAGCAAATACATTGAACTTTCAATAAAAGATATAGTCAGATATAATGAATGTGCATTTAATTGTACTTTAACATCAACTATTTTATAAACTAAATAAAAGTTTTGTTTTAAATAAAGACGTTTTTATTTTCTTTTCCCCGATAAAATAATATGAATAACTCTAAAATGTGAATTAAGTACAGTTTTTCACTTTAAAATTATTTATAAAACTGTTTAAACTTTAAAATAGAAGTAGATAGTACTGTAAAGATTTCCTTATTTTATCAGTTTCATATATTATCATCAAAATTTATAAAACTTTATTCAATTGTTAAAATTTAAAACAATATAAATATATCTTATAGCAGAATTTTTTTATTGAATAAATTTGCTCTGATTCATAAAATAAACTTAATCAGTTTTAGTATATTAAATAATAAAATTACTCCGAATAATGTTTAAAAAACGAAATCAAAACTTATATTGCAGTTTTATGTGATATAATCAAAATGAGTAATGTTCAATTAAACTAATTTACCATTATTTCAATTTAATTAAGAGTAAGAATATAAGAATATAGAAGTTATGGCATGAGTAAAAATTTAATTAACAAATTTTGATTAAGATAAACCAATAACCAAATTCATTATAATTCCACTTCTATTCCAGGTTATTTTTTTATTTGCTTTGTGGTAAAATTTTGCCCATATTCTAAACAGGAGATAAAGTGAACTGTTTAGAGATATATAGTACTCAATTCTTGCCTGTTACTATCAATAGATGATGAGCTAAAGAGTGCACCTTCAAAAGAAGCTAGCAAGATTAATACTCAAAATTACAGATTAAAAGGAAGTGTAATCTTAATTATCAGTGCTAACCCAAAGACTTAGTTTAGAATGGAAAGGTCTATTAAACGATTCATAGTTCAGGAGGAGATTTGGCTTGACTGACAAATCAATTTTTGAATTAGAAAAATATAATCTTACAACCATTTACTATTCAAAGATGCAGAACCTTAAACTATGGATCACAATATAGACCACCAAAAACAATGAATTGCCAAAAATAATAAAATCTAACTTCTCATGATGAACCAGAAGCAATTAAAAACATATTTTCCGCTTAAGAATCATCAAGGTCCTTGGTATTTTCTAATTTCAAATTATTTGTGATACGAAAAGTTTTAATTTTTATGGATAACCGGGAATTTTTCCGTTGATTTCCTTCATATAAGCTCAAACCCTCTTTATTCAATATGTTGCCTAAATGATAATCTAGTTCACACATCTTACTCAAGCAAGCTAATCAAGTTTTTAATAGTAGGGGTTCTTTCCTCATATATCTGTAGTTTAGCTTCTCGCTTTTATCAATAATCGTTCTAGCATAGCCCTTCCATTAATCAAGAGTCTTTACTCGCTTTTTGGTGCTTCCTTTTCTATCAATTATAAAAAAATAATTTAATATGAAAAAAGCATTACACAATCTTTTAAAATAATAATAGAATCCAATTAAGTTTGAAGGTAATAAGATATTTCAAAAAAGATATCTTCCATCCGCCAATTAACATATAACGGTTATTACTAATTAGTTTAAAACCTTAAATTCCTAACTAAATAATTATAATTTAAGTTAAAGCATCTTTAGAATGGAGCTTAATGGTTGATCTTTATTTTTTCTATGTTCCATCTGTTCTATAAGATAACTTGCCCTAAGATACATTGATTTACTACAAGTTGCTGCTTAAATACGAGGAACATAGTAATAATTCCTTAACATTACAGTTATAATTTGCTGATTTTATATATTTACATTAGAAAATCGATTTATTAATTCTAAATAAAAAAATATTAAGTTTTTTTGATTTTAATTAAATGTTAAAAATTAGTCTATTTATAAATAAATTTATTATAATTTTATTTTATATTTTTTAGAGTAAAAAATATTTATCTTTGTAATCTTAGAAATGTATTTTTTTTAAAAACATCAATATATTATCTTCCTTTGTTAAGCTTAATTGCTTCTTATGGTAAAATAAAACTTTAATTTATTATAAAAAATGATAAATAATAAAGTCATTGTTCTGCAATCTATTTATAAGAATTTATTCAAAAAATAGCTTCAAATAGGCTGTTTGCTTAAAAAAAAAAACTCGCAAATTAAAACTGTTAATAGGTTGGAACAATTGAGCAAGAGAACATATTCAAAACCCCAAAACCCCTGAATGAGGTTTATAAGTGCTTTGATTTGTAGGGAATTTGTAAGGGGTTGGTATTATTAATTAAATTTGAGACAAAAATAGCAAGCTTTTGGGGTCTATTTATGATGAAGAGTGTATTTATTTAGTGTTTAAACTGGGTTTTGGATGTGATATGTATAGTGAATAAATCTAACCAGCACTGAACTATAAGTCTATTGCATGCTCTTAAAGCGTAGTTAATCAACTGTTCGCTCTCACTGCTTGAAAGCTGTATAATTAAAGCAATAATAGCTGAGTTCTTAGTCTAAGAGGATGTCAAAGTTTCTATAGAAGCACATTGACTATCTTTTTAATGAAAAAACTTGGAAGTATTGGGCTCACTTCTCTCTCGATTAACGATCTATAATGTTTCACCGTCAGTTCCCTGAGTTGAAGATCTCTGCATAGTCTGTTGCAAACATTTATAAACGAAATTGTATCTCTTAGAAAGGTGTAAATCGTATAAAGAGAGTAATTTATTTCACTCTGCCATTTTACAACAGCAACTTAAATTTTATTTATAATTAAATGCAGAGAGGCTCATAGAATAATATTTAGTTTATTCATGCTGACGAGGCTGTGTTTACCTTCAATACTTTCATCTAGAAGTCTTGGTATAAGAGGCATAGCAACATAGAAGTATATGACTAGAAAGTCAAGGTATAAACAATGGCAATTCTTGGAGGTATTAGCGAGGATGCTGGTTTAGAAACTTATGTTATTCATCCTCGCTTTTTTAAGACAAAGTAGTATATAAAATTCTTAGAACAGCTGAGAGAGAAGTACCCTGAATAAGAGATTATACTGTTAGTTGATAATCTTTTTGTTCATAAAACTAAAGAAACAAGGAAGAGTTATGAAAAACTTAGATTAACGCCATTGTTTAACGTACCTTACAGTCCATAGTTTAATGGAATTGAGTTCTACTGGGGTATTTCAAAAGGTCATTACAAGAAACTGCTGCTATACCACTTGATGCATGACCTACCTATCGATACAGTAGATTTTATTAAAAGCTCAGAGAAGAGAGTAGATAATTAGTTAGCTTAAAAGTGTGCTAAAGAAGGGAGAGTGAATGTATATAGATAAGTTTTGTAGTTAAGTTAATGAATATATAAGTCACATTTTAAATTCTTTAGAGAGAGCTGGCTTCTCCTTCTTTTCTTCCTCTTAAGGCTTGCTTGAGCCTTGGTTTCTTCTCTTGCTGCCAGCTCCAGAATCTATTTTGATTGACTCTGAAGGCTAAATATTTGAATAAAGTCTCTTGCTAACTTCATACTTGTCTGCGACTTTCACTTTCTGTGAAGCCTGCTCTATAGTAGGAATACATTTGATTTGGGAAATAAATTAATAGTTAATAAATAAGGAATTAAATTTGGGGCAGTTAACTTTGGTGAGAACTAGACAATATTGTACTTGTTCGATAGGCAATTAAAAATCAGCTAGACTTTACTATTGGCGATACCCCTCTATCTCATTCCCAAAGCAAGATAGAGAGGTACCGCCAAAAGTAATGTCTAGCTGATTTATAATTGCCTATCGAACAAGCACAATATTGCCTAGTTTTCACCAAAGTTAACTGCCCCAAATTTAATTCCTTATTTATTAATTACTAGTTTATTTTCACAAATCAAATGTATTCCTACAATATTCCTTCATCAAGAAATAAAATGCCAGTACCAGATATTTCAAAAGAGTTAAGCTTCAAATTTTCCTAGATATATTAGGATGCTTCTGCAGCTCTTAAAGCCAGCTCTTACTTATCTTGATTCCTTGTTTGCCATTGTCTAATGGTGAAATGCTGTACCTGTTTTTATGAGATTCTTGAAAAGTTTCTTTCAAGAAATCACCATTGATTGTTACAGGTATGCCAAAGAAAAAATATATTTCAGGTAGTTTGTTGGACAACTGCTTCTTAGAAGGTAGGCACTGTGAAATCTCTTGGTCATTCATTCAAAACCACAAAACCCCTTAGTGAGGTTTATAAGTGCTTTGATTTGTAGGGTATAGTTGGGGTCTTATTGGGCTTAGTAGAGAAATTAGG
>ARYC01010071.1:0-20192 GCA_000711775.1 Oxytricha trifallax | reverse complement strand
TTCTGGTCATTTAGACCTCGCTGAACACGAATATAAAAACAGAATGTATTTATCTTCAAAACGCGCAAAGATATATGCAAAATAAGCAATTTTCAGCAATTTCATTATATAACCATTTGCCCTTCATTTTTGGGTTTTTGAGGACCTCAAAAGATGGTCACGGAAATTCATGAGATTACCTGCAATTAAGCAAATCCACTAAATTTGGGCTCCTGAGCAAGAGTGTGACACTGGAACACCAGATATATAGTCATTTTCAAAAGTTATAGGGGGGTCATTTTGTCCATTTTTGCGTTTTCAAAAATTTGTCCAGGGCGGAACCTTTCCCCGGCAAAATACAACTTCCATTTTATATTTCCCAAAAACACCCGAATATAATGATTCTGGTCATTTAGACCTCGCTGAACACGAATATAAAATCAGAATTGATTTATCTTCAAAACGCGCCAAGATATAAGCAAAATAAGCAATTTGCAGCAATTTCCTTATATAACCCTTGGCCCTTCATTTTTGGGTTTTTGAGGACCTCAGAAGATGGTCACGGAAATTCACGAGATGACCTGCAATTATGCAAATCCACTAAATTTGGGCTCCTGAGCAAGAGTGTGACACTGGAACACCAGATATATAGTCATTTTCAAAAGTTATAGGGGGGTCATTTTGTCCATTTTTGGGTTTTTCAAAAATTTGTCCAGGGCCGAACCTTTCCCCGGCAAAATACAACTTGCCATATATATTTCCCAAAAACACCCGAATATAATGATTCTGGTCATTTAGACCTCGCTGAACACGAATATAAAATCAGAATTGATTTATCTTCAAAACGCGCAAAGATATAAGCAAAATAAGCAATTTGCAGCAATTTCGTTATATAACCCTTGGCCCTTCATTTTTGGGTTTTTGAGGACCTCAGAAGATGGTCACGGAAATTCATGAGATGACCTGGAATTAAGCAAATCCACTAAATTTGGGCTCCTGAGCAAGAGTGTGACACTGGAACACCAGATATATAGTCATTTTCAAAAGTTATAGGGGGGTCATTTTGTCCATTTTCGGGTTTTTTCAATTTTATTCTTTTGATTTGTTCGCTTATCCGCATACTATTATCCATGTATTTTTGAAATTAATTTTTTTGTTAAGTTTTTTTTTAAAAATTGAATTTAATTTTAAATTTTTTTATTATAACTTAAATTGAATCAAAGTATTTTTGGTTGAGCAACACCTCTTCTTCCTTTTTTTAAAATTTATCATAATTTTGTATAGTAAGTCTACTTTTATCTTAACTTTATATTTATCTATTTTAAATTGAAGTATTTTTTTGTGTTTATTAATTTTAAATCTTTCATTCAGCGCTTTTTCTTCGAACAAGAGATTTATGAATTTGCAAAGAATATAAAATTAAATATTAAAAAGATTCAACTGTAAATCTAATAAATAACATCATTTAGTTTAATCAACTACTTAAATAAATTTTAATCAATTATCAAATATAAGCTTAAAATATAATTACTTTTATTCAATATTATTTAATTAGAAATTTAATAGGTTGCACCTTTCCGATTGTGGAACTCTAAGTCAAGCCATAGGATCATTCATGATCCACTTAGACTACACTATTAGGAATAATAATAACTCGACCAAATTGCCTGTTCTCCTCCGTATACCGAACAGGACGACGGAGTAGATCTTATTGCTTATTTTAATGAGAAACAATTAGAAAAAATAGCAGAGTTTGCTAGTCAGGGACTCCTGAATATAGACCTCAACAACCACTAAGCTTATCTCCTAGCACTAGCAATAGATAAGCCAGGTATGTCAGATTTCTTTTCAATGAGATTCAAAGAAGAAGTTGAGGCGAAAATCAGAAAAAGAAAGCTCAAAGAATATGAAGCCAATAGTCCCAAAACTTCATAAACAAGCTAGCACATACAAACCTTTCTAGAAAGAACAAGTACGAAACAGAGCTTAGGCACTATTGACCATACTTATAAGTAAACAAGTAATCAACTTTCGCTATTTAATAGTAATAATATTACCATACTATACAACTAAGACTCTCAAACAGGCACCAAAGGTGGTAACTTATTCAACAATACCTATAACACACAAATTAATTAAATAAACCTATTTAATAGCACAAACACCAATCTACCATCCTTGGACATATGGGGTAAGCCAACCACTAATTTAAACTAAATCTCATCTATATGGAATGACATATTCAAACCAAATTGCTCGTAATCCGAATAATTCCAGCTCCATAAAACCTAGAGACCAGCTCAACAAAACCCCATCTTCTAACAAAACCTATTTTAAGTACCTAGTACTAATAGGAATAAACTAGAAATTAAGACCATGACGCACAAGGGGTAATAAATAGAGGAACTAAGGAAATCTAACTCGAACAAGAAAAACTTTTTGACCAAATTCAAAATACTTAATAGAGTTCCTAAATAGTACAAGATAATCCCAAAAAAGTATAAAACACACTCCAGTCACAGAATGAACACATCAATGACTAAACAAGAGTAGAAATTAAGGCGTCACCATACTAGTTAAAAATATCAGAAAATTTTTCTGTTGACATCAGAAACTAGGGAAAAACACCCAACCTGATCAGAACCAAAGATATAAATATTATTAAATAAATTTTCCTAATAGACTTAATGATTGAACTTTAATCATAAAATTAATATTAAAATAACATTGGACCCACTGGAAATAATGAAGAAAAAGAGGACAGCAAAAAAGATATGAAAATTAGTTGTACTCTTAGAAATGTCCAAAGACTCAGAAACTTCTAGAAACTAAATAAGGACATGGAAAATCTTAAGATATTAAAATAACCTTAAGAAGAAATAGTCCTAAAAGATTAATAGCGCTTATAATTCCAAAAAACAAAATTGATAAAGAAGAAAAGAGAAAGTGAAGAACAGAGAACAGACACAGGTAGATAGAATTCCTACCCCAAAAAGAAGGTATAATCTTTTTGTTTCAAACAAGACTCCTAACCATTGAAAGGGCTTGACCCTTATATATATTAAACATATTATTGATCGGGGGTCCCCAGAGACCTCAGTGTGATCACATTATTATTATTATTATTATTATTATTACTAATATTCAAGAATTGTTTTTTAAAACCCATTTTCTTTTGCATGTTTCAATTTATAAATGTGTAATTAAATTTACAAATAAATAAATATTGACAGTTTATTTATTTTAAAGTTTACTAATTTCCTCCTGATATTAAGTATTTTATTAATATTAGTCTTGAATTCATTTGCCTAAAAATTTCTAATAATATGATTATTTTTTAAAAAATATTTAGATAAGGGAGTATTTTTATTTTATTAGTCGATTACAAAACTAATTTGTTTACAAGAATGATTTATTATAAATATTTGGCTTAATGTTTTGAGAAAATTAAGGTTTTTTCTTAATGCATACACATAATTTTCAACCACTCTATTTCCGCATATACTAAAGTGTATTATTTCATAATTTCATTAGATTAAATGAATATCGTTATGTTTACAAAAAAATATTCTGTAGTTATGAGGATTCGTTGCATTCTCATAGTAGTGTAAGTATTTGAAGCATTTGCGCTATAAGTATCTTTGCTTGTTGCTTCAAATGCCACTGTAAATACACTTTTTCAGCATTTACAATCTCGTGTATTAATTGCATCGAATTTTGGATATTTTATTATAAATTATAGCATTTACACAGAATAAATCAAGAATCTGGGATAGACAGGATAATAATAAGATCATGCAAGTAATTTTTACTCTGATAAATATAATTTTGTATCAATATAATTTAGGCTGAACTTATTTTTTCTTGTCTAAATTAGTTTCTTGATTTATTCTGTATTCATGCTATAATTTCTATTACAATTTTTTTTAAATTCTATGTTATTGATTTAATAGGTTGTAGATGCTGAAAACTAAATTTATAGTGGCTTTGAAGCAACAGTTATAGATACTCAAAGCGAATATGCTTCAAATACTCACACTGGACTATGAGAATGCAACGAAATCTCATAACTATCGAAAAAACATTGTTAACAACACTATATTCTAGTCATCTAACAAAGATAAGAAATAATACACTTTAGTTGATGCGCAAATAGATTAGTTAAAGATTTGTGTGCCTGTATTAAGACTAAACCTAATAATTATCTCAAAATAAACCCAAATATTTATTATGAATCACTCTTGTCAACAAATTAATCTTGTTATCAACATATAAATTAAAATTATACATTAACTATTTTTTTAATTAGTATATTTTTCAATAAGTTTAAAGATTAACTTTAATAGTATTTTTACATTCTTCATATTTACTTATGTTTAGAGAAAATTATTCGATATTTTAAAAATCCCTTTAAATTAAGACGGGGTAAAATAAAGTTAAGGTACATTTTGATTTTTTTATAATTAAAATTTACTGCTAGTTATTACAAAATTGATCAAATTTAAATAAATAATTAATAATAAAAAAAAGAGATAATACTAGTTTTTATATAGTATGTGAAATCAAAATCATTCTTGCTTATCACTAAATGTATTTTAATCCCATGATTCAATTATATTATTATCACTTTGATTATAAGTTTGAATTTAATTTTTAAAATCATTGGTGAATTACGATTATTTTTTCTCTTCAGTCTTTCTATAGGAAATAAGTTAATTTTTCTTATCATTTTATTTTTTCCCTAAATTGTCAAAAGCGTGATGAGACTATGAATTTTATTCAAGATTTGAGCTATCATGCTGGTTTTTATGCTTTGAAGGAGTCCATTGAAATTCCCTATCGGAAATCTAGAGATCTTAGCTCTCCTTCCTTTTTTCTTGGTGATCTAATTTAGTTGTCTATTTACTTTTAGATTTGCTTCTTTAAGAATCTAGCAGGTCTTTGATTGAGCTTGACATGCTAAAATCATTTTAGTTTTAGAGAATTAAGTCATTTCTTAGTTTACTATAAATCTCTTATTTTGAGGTATTCGGTTAATCTAAAATAGCTTTGCTATAATTATTGTTCTCTAATTTTTCATATTTCTTAGGAGCAAGTTTGTACTTTTCTTTTGATGTTATAGTCTCAACTGTAGTTGTATAGGTCTTTTTAATAACTGTCTTAACTTCTTTATGAATTTCGTTCAATGGTCTTATGTGAATCTTTCTCCTAAACTCTAAAGATTCCCTTATCATTTACTTCTCACTTTACCTGCCTTGTTTACTACCAAATCACTTCTTTTCACTAATAAGCCTTGTCAACTAGTTCATGCTTTTTGGTTGACCCGCTCTCTACTATGAAGTCGTTTAGCTTAACAAAGGTATCTTCTCCTCTTCTTCGAAGTCATGTAATTTAGTATCGTCGTTAATTACAGTTTCTAGAGCAGAAGAAGACGATTTACTGGAGGTGGTTTGAGAACTGTTCTCACTTGAGGAAGTTTCAGAATCGGAACTGCTTTAACTTAAATTGCTTGAATCCTCATCTTCTTCAAGTAGCTCCTCCTGAATCACATCTCTGATGCCCTTTGATTTACGTTTCTTGTAAGTTGCCCTTTTATTTTAATTGACATTCAAAACCCTAAAACCCCTGAAGTTGTTTGATTGAGTTTTTTATTGATGAAAGTAGACTATTAACGCATGCTTTATTTGGGTTTTAATAGGGTTTATGTAGGGGTTAATGGTTTAAATATCAGTAATTTAAGTGAGAATATGCGAGGTTTGGGATCAGTTTATGACAGTGAATATATAGATTTATTGTTTAAGTTGCGTTGGATGTAATGATTATAGTTATCAACTCAGACCTATTCTAAATTACACATCTATTGCAAGACTGCTCCATAAATCTCCTGGTACTGTTAGGTCACACTGTCTATTAGCATTGAATTTAAAGAGATAGCATCTTAATTTAAGCCTAAAAGACCTTTAAAATTCTAGTAGCATCATATCGATTATCTTTTTAATGATAAGACTCTAAAATACTGGGCTCATTTCTCTCTGGCCTAGAGGGCTGTGATGTTTCATCGCCAATTTCCTGAGCTACACATCTCTGCATAATCCATAGCTAATATCTATAAAAAAATGGTATATCTTACAAGACAGTCAATCGCATTAAGAGAGTGATCGACTTTAATGTTCCATTTTATAAGGAAGTTTTAATTATATATTCATTAAATGCAGAGGGCTTAAGAGCTTAATATAAAGTTCATACATGCTGATGAGGCTGTATTCACGTTTAATACCTTTATATCGAGGTCTTGGTATAAGAGGTACAGGAACATAGAAGTTTATGATCAAAAGGTTAAGGTATGAACTCATGCAATCCTTGGTGGAATCAGTGAAGATAGTGGGCTTGAGACTTATGTTATCCACCCTCGCTCTATTAAGACTGAATAATATATTAATTTTTTGCAATAGCTAAGAGATAAGTATGCTGAATAAGAATTATCCTGTTTGTTGATAACTTATCAGTTCATAAATCTAAAGACTCAAGGAGAGAATATGAAAGGCTAAACATAACACTTGTATTTAATGTTCCTTATAGCCCTCACTTCAATGGAATTGAACTATATTGGGGCCTATTAAAAGGCCACTTAAGAAACTTCTGCTCTTTCATTTGATGCATATCTGAAGATAGATACAGTAGATTTTATTAAGAGTGCTGCTAGAAGAGTCAGCGATGATAAAGCTAAAGTATCGCAAGAGAAGGGAGATTTTGTGTTTATAAATAAGTTTTAGATTTAAACGAATGAATAAGTTCACATTTTAAATTTGCCCGTAAAGGGATTTGGCTTCTCTTTCTTTTCTTTCTTTTAAGGCTTGCTTGGGCCTATGTTTCTTCTCTTAGTGCCAGCTCTTGTATCTATGTTCATCTCTTCTGGCTTTTATAAATCTTTGAAGAGTCTCTTACTCAATTCATGTTTTACTTGAGACTTTCTCTCTCTGTTTAATTTGCTGGTCTCTTTCATCAAGTATATAGCAGTACGAGGTTTTTCTATAAAGTTAGAAGTCTATGCTTACTTGAGATGAATGGGTGCTTCTGCAGTTCCTACAGCCATGAGTCACTGATTTTGATTCCCTGCTTCTCTTTTTCTTCAGGAGAGATGCTGTAGCGTTTCTTATGAGCTTCTTAAATTACTTCACTTAAGTACTCTGGTTTAAGAGTTCCAAGAACTCCAAAGAATAAGTTTCTCTCTGTTAACTTATTTGAGAGTTGTATCTTTGATGGTATGTACAGAGCAACATCTGGATCACTCATCGCATCATCATAGAGATTTGTCACTGAGATTTCAGGGTAGTTAGGTATCTCTATCATCTTTATTTCATTGGTCTTAAAAGCTTTTTTCTCTTCACTTAGTAGGGCTTTTAAGAATGATATTTTTGTTCCTTCCTGAGTTGGCAAGAACAATCCAACTATGGTTAATATATTAGTATTTGATAAAAGCTAACCTTGCTAAACCAAATATCTATAGAGGTTCTCCTTACTTCGAAATTTTCCTATCAATTCTTGAGACTGTATTCTCTTCATTGCATCATTCATAGACTCCATCTTGCTTCCATTTTCTATAAATGTTTATAAAATTTAAAATTATGGATATCCATTCTAAACTTACTAAAATTTTACTACTAAATAGAGATTCAACTGGAGGTCAACCTGAATAAGATAGTAAGAGAAAGATGGAAGAACTTTCTCCAAGTTTCAAAGTTTGACTTCCATTTTTATCAAACTTTCTCCATTAAATTGCTCCTAATAATAATTAATTTAATTAGGTGGTGCTCCTAATTTATTTAAAACTTAATTAGGTGGTTATATTAAAGTTCAAAACCGTATTAGGAGGTGCATTAAAAAAATTAATTTTAAAATCTCCCCTCCTAAATTTACAAGAACAGCTTTAGGAGCACCACCTAACTTCACAAAACACATTTAGGTGCATTTTAATGAATAAAATGGATGAATTAGTTTATAATTTTTCACTAAATCTAATAAATATAAAACTAATGTCTCGTACTCTGTTCTCATTATATCTCTCTAAACCTTTGAGAATATGCTCTTACTCTTGTATAAAGGTAGAATTTAAATAGTTTGTATAATTATTAATAGTATTTATAAAATGAGCGGTAACTTACTTAGAAAAGCGGCATTGCTTGGCATTAGCCAGCAAAAACTTCTTTCATTAATCAAAAGAAAATTGAGACTTGCGATGTCTCTACCTAGTACAAACCTGAAATTTTTTAACTTTAGGTATCAGACTTTGAATAGCAATTCAGTTGTTAAATAGAAATGCAGAGCTAAGAAATTTAATGCGAAGTTCCAATGAAAATGGTTGAAGAGGAGGAAGAGAAAAAATAAATAAAAGCATTACATTTTTGTGAGGAGTGTGAGAAGAACTTCAGTTATAAATCTGCTCTTAAGCGTCATATCTTAGAGCAGCATTCTAACAAGCCCAAGCTCTATCTTAAGCATGATAAGATAGATGGAAAATATTTCTTACTGCAATATATAATACAATCATTCAAGGGATCTAAAAGTTCATCTATAAAACCATCATGGCAAGAAGTTTGAAGTAATAGATCCAGAGACTGGTGAGGTCTTCCTTTAAAAAAGAAAGCCAAGAGACCCATTAGAAACTTTGGAACAAAGAGTAAAGAAAGAAAATAAACTTATTAAAGCAGTAAGAAACCTCCCAGCCTCAGAGAAAGTAAAAATCACTTTTAAGATGCATGCACTTAAACTTCCAATATTGAATATAATTGACCATAAAGAGTGTAAAGAAAGTTATCTTATCCTTGAGAATAAATTTGAGAAGAAAGTCATAACAGATAAGTAGTTCGCATACAAGATATATCCGTTCAACTACTTCAAATGCGATGACAAGTATCAAATGGAATTCGTAAATGAATACCAAGCACTTACGAAGTCAAGAGATAGATAGTGCAGATTTATAATAAAGCTCGATGCTATTCTGCTTGCTCAAGATCATGTAGCTTTTCGTCTTCCTCTATATTAAATGACATTAAGAGACTACATTTAAGATTAAAGGATACCAAAGTAGTTACCTCTTATTCTTACAAATGTTTGCAAAGGCATTCAAAACCCCAAAACCCCTTAGTGAGGTTTATAAGTGCTTTGATTTGTAGGGTATAGTTGGGGTCTTATTGGGGTTAGTAGAGAAAGTACAGGTTTTATGTGAATTTTAAGTATATTTAATAATTATTAGGCGATTTAACTCAAACAAACTTTATCTGCTTGTCTTTATTGTATCTCTTGAATCTTGCTCTCTATAGTGGTTCAAGTATATCGTCTAAGGATTATCTTGGATATGATGGTGCTCTTACAATTATCATGTCTACAATCTGTTTGATTTCTTTGCAGATATCGTCCTGATTTATATGCTTACTCGCTAAACTTATTGATTATTTCTCTTATTTGGTACCATAGTAAGACATGCATTCCATGTCACTCTCTAAAATTATAGCAGCTACCGCCCAAACATCCCACTAAACTGATCCATTCGTCCACTTCTCTCTTATTGGGAAGTAGCCAGGAGTGCCAAGAACCTTTGCTAAAGTTACTATCTCTTATCTTAAGGCTCTATTGAAATCGATAACTACGACTTCTAAAGGGCAGAGGTTCAGCATTACATTTTCAGGTTTCAAATCTCTATGAACATATCCAAGTTCATGCAACTCCTTGACACCCTATATCATATCTGATAGTATATCATTCAAATCATCTGGGTATCTGTTATGATATAAATAATCTCTCAGAGTCATTTCACATTTCTTAAGTCTCAGTGCGATAAAACCATAGCTTAAATTAACACCATCTAGCTTAAGCAAGTTCTTGCAATCTTTTCTCTATGCCTCTCTAAGAATCATATATTCGTTAGCAAACTCATTTTAGTATTGCTCGTTCTTAAGGAGATAGCTGAAAGGGTACACCTTGTATCATACTCATCAACCACTATAAGCTTTGCTTTGTTAGGAACACTATATGCGAGTAATTCTCAATACAACCACTTAGATTAATTGCATTCAATGCAGGAATGCTCATAGCTTTTGCTTGGAAGCATGCTAGAATTGTATTGCCTGCAGGTTAGTTCATCGATTCTTATCTTTTCTGTCTCTTGAGCTTCTCCTGTAACTCTCTTTAAGATTCGAGAGTATTTGATTTTCTTTTAGCTGGCACAAGTTTTTGTGACTCTTAATCTTAAATTAAGAATTCACTGAGGTGATGCTTTTGCATGTGCTTCTTAACTTTTGCAGAGTGATTATAAGACTTATTACAAGTTGTGCATTAGTACCTTCCATCCACTTTTTCATGCTTTAAATATATCTTGGCTTTGCCAGAGTGTACCTCTTTAAGGTGTCTCTTCAAGGTTTGTTCTGTTGAGAAATGATTCTAACAGTCTTCACATTAAAATGTTTTTATCTTTTCGATTGGTTGCTGTTCTTTTAGCTCCTCAACATAATCAATTTAAGTTTAAACCCCTATCTCTGCGCTCTCCCTCTGGTTTAATACTTCTATGATAAAAACCTCTGCTTCAAATTCAAGAGCTCTTAGCTCTACCTCCCTCTCAACATAAATGATTTCAGGCTTTTTAGTGGAGCCAAAGTTGAGCATTGATTGACCTGCTCCTAAAAGTGCCGCTCTACGATTTAAGTTGACCGCCATGTTTAAATTCAAATTTAAATTTCTATTATAAAGCTCTTAAAACCTCTATAGCTATATCTGGACTATATAGGAGTTGCAACAGCATAAATGATGGTTTTATCTAAGCTCTAAGACTTCATATTTATACTCAGTATAAAAGTATAATTTTTCACAAGAAACGCTACTCTATTTCTCCTGAAGATTAAAAGAAGCAAGGCATACTAATAAGCGAGACCTGGCTTGCGGAGCTTAAGAAGCATCCATACCTCTCTAGTAAGCTTTGACACATAACTTTGTAGGGAAACCTGGAACTGGTATATTCCTAATGAAAGAGCATGCGAAGGTTCACAGAGAGAGAAAGTCATAGACTATTTATGAAGTGAGCAAGAGACTTTATAAAGATGTTTAAAAGCCAGAAGAAATGAACATAGATGCAGGAGCTGGCACAAAGAGAAGAAATATGGGCCCAAGCAAGCCATAAGAAGAGGAGAAGAAAGAAAAGCCAAACCCCTTTATGGGTTAGTTTAATATGTGAACTTATTCATTCATTTAAATCTAAAACTTATTTATAAACATTCATTCTTCCTTCTCTCGCACAAACTGTTGTCTTATCTATGCTTACTCTCTTGCAGCTACTCTGAATCAGGTCTACTGTATCTATAGGCAAGTCATGCATTAGGTGATATAGCAGCAGTTTCTTGTAGTGGGTCTTGATTTAACTCCAGTAGAATTCAATTCCATTAAATTATGGGCTATAAGGAACATTGTATACAGGAGTAATGTTTAACTCTTCATAAGCTTTCTTAGACTCCTTAGTCTTATGAACTGAGAGGTTGTCAACAAACAGGATGATCTCTTAATCGTTGTATTTATCTCTCAGCTTATGTAGGAACTCTATGTACTACTCTCGCTTAATAGAGCGAGGATGAATAACATAACTTTCTAAGCCAGAGTCTTCACTAATACCTGCTAAAATTGCATGGGTTACAACCTTTACTTTCTAATCGTAGACTTCTATATTATCACATACTTCTTAGACCAAGACTTATTAATAAAGATGTTGAAGTTAAACACAGCTTCATCAGCGTGTATGAACTTGATGTTATTAGTAATAGCTCTCTGCATTTAATCATATATATATAGTTTAAATTATTACTATAAAATGGCACTGTAAAATCAATCACTCTCTTCACTCTGTTGACAGTCTTGAAAGTAATACCATTTCTTCTATAAATATTGGCTATAGTCTAAGGAGAGATACGCATGTCAGGAAACCTGCGATGAAACATCACAGCTCGCTAGTCTAATGGAAAGTGTGCCCAATACTTCAAAGTCTTAGAGTCGCAGAGGAAGTCAATATGAGCCTGAGAGAACTTTTATTTTCTTGCAGGATGCGTTCAACAACCAGAATTAAAATGCTAAACAGCTAGCAAGCAGTGATACCTAACAGTTGAGGCACTCTTGCGTAATAACTTTGCTATTGCTGCATAATTTAGTACAGGTTTGGCTTAGTCTATATTAATACACGTACCATACCTAAGCTTAAGCAGTAAATCTAAATATTACTCATCATAAATCGACCCTAAATTTCGCTAATTTCTATTTCTCATTTTGTAAATTGGCCTAATTTCTCTACTAACCCCAATAAGACCCCAACTATACCCTACAAATCAAAGCACTTATAAACCTCACTAAGGGGTTTTGGGGTTTTGATTGAGGAGCTGCACACTCTTGGTTATGTTCATAGAGATTTGAAGCCTGAGAATATAATGCTTGACTTTTCACCTCTCAGAGTAGTAATAATAGATTTCAATAGATCATAGAGAGTTGAAGCTTCAGGACTTGGCAACGTGTATGGTACTCCTGGATACTTTCCAGAAAGAGAGGACTGGAGAGATGGTGATATTAAGTGGGATATATGGGCTCTAGCAGCAATAATTTGTGAATGCGATATGGCAAGAAATGATTACTATAGCTGCAAAAGAGAGAAAGATTCAAAACAGAGAATACAGCAATATCTAGACTAGAATAAGATAAAAGGTAGAATGAAAGACATGGCTGAGTAGATAATTATTAAGCCTAATCACAGAGCTGACCATACAATAGACTAAATTGTAAGTTGGATAGGAGAGATAAAGTTTAGAAAGCTGCCTCATGATGCTAAAGTACTGTTTGAGTGAATAATAAAAATAAAACACTTGCATTACACACTAATTTATATTACATTATAACCCTAAACCCCTACATAAACCCTATTAAAACCCTAATAAAGCATGCGTTAATAGTTTACTTTCATCAATCAATAACTCAATCAAACAACTTCAGGGGTTTTGGGGTTTTGATTCTAGATAAAATTAGAGCTTTCATTATCTTCTAGTTTTGGAGGTGTATCAAAATGGACCAACTAGAAATTGTTGTCACCTATGCTATGACTGTCGGAATCAAATAATGAAGCTTTTGGAGTTAGGCTACGATCTCTGTTATTCACAAAATCTCCTAAATTCTTAGCAGAGTTCTATTTCAAAGTAGCATTAAATTAGAGACCAAAGAAAGGGGTTTAGTTGAGTGAGCTTAAATTTTAAGATTGATTATTTTGATCATCAAACATTTCATCATAGAAGTTTGGGCTATTTCTGTGTTTATCAACAAAATCAGTATCTCTTTCACATGAATTACTGATATCTCTCAGATTGCTACTATAAAATATTATAAATCTATTGTTTGGAAATTCAAAGCGGGTATAATCATCAATTAAACTTTCTGAAGGGGTTCTTTAAGGAGTGAACTTTTTATAAGAAAATCTCCTTTTACTGGATTTCGATTTTCTTCTGGGACGTTTCTTATCTTTCACACTCTAAATATTTAAATAAAAAATTCTTTCTTGATTCCAAAGTATTTGTTATAGGATTTTTCTTTTTCTCATCTTCAGACTAAGATTCACTTTTTATCTAAATTTATGAGATTCAATATTGTATCACATGACTTAATTTTATTTGCTAAAGGTTTAAAGTGATATAATAGATAAATTTACATTTAATTTTTCATGAAAAATTTAAATCCTTTTAATAACTAACAAATATTCACTATTAATGCTCTATTTATAAAGTTTCTTGAAATATCTCTTTAAGTTGCCCTTGAACCTGTGAAACTGCTTACAATCTATTGCTATATGTCCTTAAGTATAGCAAATATAGCACCTAATTTTTAGCTATCTGAAATCTTTTGGACTTTCAATCACACTCTCTCTAATCTTATGATAGAGAGATAGAACATTTAAATTTTCAACTTTTAAAGCCATAGAAAGAAAATCTTCTCTTGTTAAAATTAAAACTTCTGTGAAATCCCTAGCCTTAATAGTTGCTTATCTTGGAAGTTCAGTGAAGAAACTAATCTCTCCAAAATATTTCTCTTTTTCCAAGTCAACCAAGTGAGTCTTTGTCTTCATGTGAATGGCTGAGACTCTTCCAGTTTACATATAGAAAAGCTCTCCGCTTTCTGTTTTTTCAATTATAAGATTTTCATCGATTGAATATGTCTATTTCCTAAGAATTATGCTTAAATTGCTAAGAAATTCAATTGGAAACTTGCTTAATACATCAATGTTTTACAAAATTCTACCATTAAAGTAAACTGTAATTTTTCCTCTTAGATTTTTATTAAGCAAAGAAAGTAAGTCATATTCCTCGATTTTATAGAGTTTCTTAAGCTGCAAATTATACTCCAGATATCTCTTAACTTAAAGGCGCAAGTTTACAGGAATGTCTTTTTGAGTAAGAAATCTGTCCACATAAATCATCTTTTCTTTGAATTAATCTGCAAGGATATTAAACCCACTAACCATTCTAAACCTCAAAAGCTTTTATGAGCCTGTAGAATTTTATTTAAATAATTGTAATGAAATACTCTATTATTAGGGTTTTTAAATTTGATTAATTTTTTAATCAAGAGTATTGTAGAAATAAAATAACTTGAACCGAGTATAAAATAAAAATAATTTCAATATAAAAAGAATTGCACTAAGGCATGTTAAATATATTAATACAAGCATACTAGATAAATAAAAGTAAAATCCTAAAACTACTTTGAAAATTTGTCTAATATATTTTATTTCAATCTATAATAATTATAAAAAATAGATCATGTGATTACCATTCTGTTTTAATAACCTTTTTTCATAAATACTACACTTAATAGTTTCTTTTAATGTTCTGAATTATATTAAAATTATAATTTAATTTAGTTATTTTGGTATTTTAATTCTTCCAATATCTCCAATGATAAATGCGAACACTCCAGATGACATTATCATAACAATCATAGCTATAATCCTCTCATTTAAATAAATTTAGTTAATAAGCTTTATTTAATCAAAAAATACTGTAACTCTTCAAAATTATAATGCAGATAATCTATTTATGTTAATGAAAATTTGCCAATTAACAAATAAATTTATACAAATAAAACATTTGATGTTGTTGGATGAAAATCTCCATACCCTACTGTGCACATAGTTGCTGAAGCCCAGTACAATGAATTGATATATTGCTCGAAAATGCTTGCATCATTCAAATTTTAAAGTGATAACCAATTCTCGCCAAGCATATCGAACTCATTAACTCCTACACTGTATATTACACAGCCTGCCCAATGTGTGATAAAAATTACAGCACAAGATATCTTCAAAAATCTAACAAATAGATGTGCCCAGTCACTTACTATGAGCTCTTCAAACGGCTGTAGGTATTTGTTTAATCTCAGAAACTTCATAAGTCTTATCAAACGGGCGTATCTTGCAAATCTTAATATCCTAATAAGCTTGGTTGATCTAACCGCTTAGTAGTTGTTTGTCTAATCTTAACTGACTATTGATATGATAAGGATAGGTGCGCTGCTACAAATGTCAATAGCAAACCAATTTTTGATATAGGTTATGAATATTTGTTTTCGATTCATTATTAATAAACCTTTCAGGTAAAATCCAGTAAAGAAATTACAGAAGATTTCAAGCATAAACCAAATATCAATGAAAAGCTCAAAGTAGTCAAAAGGCCCTGATGTGTCTACTGTGAAAGATATAATAAAGGGTATGTACACAGATATTACAAGCATCAACAAGAAAGAAACACCATCAATGAAACTTCTTAAACTTGAATCAGGGTAAAGTACAAATGATTGCTTGCTTCTGCCTTGATTGATTCTTCTAATTTAAATTTCATTTATCTCATCATCATCTTTATCATCTTTTGATGAATAGAAAAAGTTAAAAGCTGACTATATCATGGACCTTTTTCTCTTAATCTTCTTGCCAGTTACAGAATCAGCAGAGTCATTTGAAGAAGTAAAATTGTAAGAGGAATTAATAGACATATTTTCATCGACTACACTCATTTACGATTGTTTTTGGCTTGGTCTACCAAATAAGGTCTTAATAGAATTCCTCTTTTTCCTATTAAGTAATTCCTCATTTTTCTTATTTTGCTTTTTGCTTTCAGCACCCTCATTAAGTCTTCTGTTTGTGAGTCTTCTTAAAGGAGCTGAGGATTCGGCTTAGATACCTTTTGTAAGCGAGTCCTATTTCTTAAATAGATTAGTGCTATCATCATTTAAACATTAACAACTGATTCGAAACCTATATTAAACAATGAGTAATAGTTTAGTTTCTTTTTAGATTTCTTCTGCTTTTACTCCTTAATTTAATCCTTGAGATAATCTTTGAAAAATCTAGTGTTTCTATTCATGTCTTCGAGATCTAAATTCATGATTTGCCAATTCACCTTATCGTCAAGCTTTTAATGAGTTGCCTGCCATAGATCTAAGTTCTGATTATAACCAAAACCCCCTCCTCCCCCAAACTTTGAAACTGTTGGCATATAAGGTATTTAAAATTTCTCTACTCTTTACTATGAACGCATCGGGTCTTCAGCAAAGAAAGTTACTTTGGTATGATCCGCATTGAAATCTGTCGCTTGAAGAGTGTTAATATTATTACAAAGTATGAAATTTATTTAAATAAATAAAATTTGTTAAAATTAAATTCTCGTTATATGGGCTTTCATCTACAATTTCTTTAATATATTTTTATTATATTATAAAGGCTTTATTTATAATTAAATTTATCAGTTTCATATATAAAACTATGTTTATAATTTTTATATCTTATTTAATGATTAATTTTATATTCGGAATACTAATAGTTTCAGGTCCTCCTTTCTATTATGAATGTATTGATGGCAGAAAGTTTTCATTAGTTTAGTCATTATTTGTGGTCTAGATCTTTGACTGGAGTCTGGAGGCTAATTCTTAGATATTTGAACCCATATTTGGATTATTTATTAGTCTTAAGAAACTTCCTCTTCTCGATTATCTTCTATTTAAAACAAATTCCTTTTTGTGAAAATATTGAAAAAGTTAAATTGTAGATTTTTCAAAAACATACACTTTTAAAGCTATAATTTTAGTGTATTAAATAAAAATAAAACAATATTCCAGGGTTTTTATTGTTATTACTATTGCTTTTATTTACATTAATTTTGTTATTAGTTTGACCAAATAGGATCAAATCTCTTGTATCATTTATAAGCTTTTCTGGTATTATAAAACTATAAAATTATAAAAATAAAATTATAGAAGCATTATAATTTCTAGTGAATTCAATATGCTTAATTGTTTATAGTTTTAAATGAAAATAAAATAGTAAATTTACTTAATTTAATATATTGTATAGCACTTTGGATTTTATAGAAATTATATATATAATTTTTTTATTTTCATTTTGTAAATAAAAAGAGCAAATTTTATAAATATTTACGTTTTATCAAATTTCTTAAAAATAAAAACAGTATTAAACTAATTAAAGTGTTTTGATTGATGGTTGAAGCTAATTATGAAAATTTCCTTCTTGCGATTGCTTAATGCTAACCGTATTTTCTTTAGTAAATACAATTGTAGGGGTCCTATTCTTTTAATCTGAATTGGACAATCTAACAATGCTTACCGTGTCCCCATTTTATTATTACTTTAATGCTGATTCATTAATATTATTATTTTATCCAAGATGGAACTTTTTCCTTCCAATTTGAACAGGAGAAATTGCATTATTATCTGGAGTTCTTTCACCATAATCGATTTAATTTATTTACAAATATCTTTAGAATGAAAAAATTATACAATCATCAAATTCTACTCAATAACTTAAAAAATTCAATTAAGTAAAAATATTTTGAAAATCGATTGATCCTGCATATAAATGTTATTTAGAAGTGCTTCCTATGCGATTAAGTTTTATAGAGTTATTATCATTAGTAGGTTATTTCTGAATTTTTTATTATATTTTATGTTGAATGTCAATGTCTGACGCCACTTCATTTTTCCCATTTTCACTTTAATTAAAATTACTAATTACTTCTTTAGTGAATAGGCCATAGTTGTTTTCTTAATGATAGTTGTTTTATTTTTTTGGATAAACTTAAGAAGTTTGCAATCTGTGAAATCCTTTTTCTTTATTGTAGATTCATAAATTTTGAGTTTACATGTGTATAAATAAAATAGTTAAACCTTATTTAGAAAGAAAAGGAAGAAAGTGTTGATTCTTTTCCAAAAAAAATTATATTCTATGATTTTAAATTAATTGCAATTTATTAATATTAAGATTTTAGCTATTCTTGGTTTCTTCTAGTTCATCTCTATAATTGAATTTTGAATCTAGCAAATCACTATCAAAGTTGGGCTTTATTTGAGGACTTAGCAAATCAATTCTTTTCATATTAAGTTGCTCATTGTCAAAATTTGTTTAGATCTTGCGAGCTGCGTAGTCCCGTCGTCTTTAATTTGCTACTCCAAGCAAGTTTATATTATTTAAGAGCTTTTTAGGCATTTCAAAGCCCTAAAACCCCTTAATATGATGCTTACAGTTTTATTAAAGGATACATTTAGGTCTTATTGTAATTATTAAGGACTATGAGAATTCAATGCTTTTAGTGTAAATTGAATACTTAAATCAAAATAATATATAAGTTAATTTTGTTTGTATATTATTTGCTGAAAAATTTATGATAAAGCAAGATTTTATCTTTATAGTTTGATGCTCTTATTATTGATATTCAACTATGCTTATGATTTATTCCAACTTTATCTTGAATCTATCTCCTTAAGTTATTTATTATATTTGCTTAGTATTAAAGTATATCAAAGTACATTATTCTTTTCATGTTTTACTTAAGTATTTTATAAGATATTACCTAATCATTACTCCAATCAAAGGCATTCAAAACCCCAAAACCACTTAGTGAGGTTTATAAGTGCTTTGATTAGTAGGGTAAAGTTAGGGTTTTATTAGGGTTAGTAGAGAAATTAGGCCAGTTTTCAAAATGGGACATAGAAATTAGCGATTCTTGGGGTCTATTTATGATGAGAAATATTTAGATTTACTGCTTAAGCTTAGGTACGGTACGAGTATTAATATAGACTAACTCAAACCAGTGATGAATTATTGTGCGATTGCAAAGCTATTGTGTAAGAGTACTTCGACTGTAAAGCATCACTGCTTGCTAGCTGTTTAGCATTTCAATTCTGGTTCTTGATAACATCCTGTAAAAAAAATAAAAGTTCTCTTAGTGGCATATTAAATATTTCTGCGATTCTAAGACTCTAAAGTATTGGGCACATTTCCCACTTGACTAGCGAGCTGTGATGTTTCATCGCAAGTTTCCTGACATGCGTATCTCTCCTTAGACTATAGCCAATATTTATAGAAGAAATGGTATTACTTTCAAGACTGTCAACAGAGTGAAGAGAGTGATTGATTTTACAGTGCCATTTTATAGTAATAATTTAAACTATATATATATGATTAAATGCAGAGGTCTATTGATAATAACATCAAGTTCATACACGCTGATGAAGCTGTGTTTACGTTCAACACCTTTATTAATAAGTCTTGGTACAAGAAGTACGATAATATAGAAGTGTATGACTAAAAGGTTAAGGTTGTCACTCACGCAATTTTGGCTGGTATCAGTGAAGATTCAGGCTTAGAAACTTATGTTATTCATCCTCGCTCTATTAAGCCAGAGCAGTATATAGAGTTCTTACATAAGCTAAGAGATAAGTACAACGATCAAGAGATTATCCTGTTTGTTGATAACCTCTCAGTTCATAAGACTAAGGAATCTAAGAAAGCTTATGAAGAGTTAAAGATAACTCCTGTGTATAACGTTCCTTACAGTCCTCAGTTTAATGGAATCGAATTCTATTGGAGTTAGATTAAGACTCACTACAAGAAACTCTTGCTGTATCATCTTATGCATGATCTACCAATCGACACAGTAGACTTAATACAGAGTAGTTGGAAGAGAGTGGGTAAAGACTAGACTACGATATGTGCAAGGAAAGGAAGAATGAATGTTTATTAATAAGTGTTAGACTTAAATGAATGAATTATTTCACATTTCAAACGAACTCTTAAATTGATTCGGCTTCTCTTTCTTTTCTCCCTCTGGTGCTTTACCAGGACCCATGTTTCTTCT
>ARYC01010070.1:0-15992 GCA_000711775.1 Oxytricha trifallax | reverse complement strand
TTATAATGAATTTTCCCTAATTTTAGGAGGGTCAGGGCTAGGTGAAAAAAATATTTTCAAAAATAATAAAATTAAAAAGTCTGGGTCACCCAGCACTAGAGTCAATTAATGGATCGGAGAGTTCGATTTCAATATCAATAAATTTATCCTCAAAAAGATGGTTGAGTTATGGAAGATTCGGAGTTTGCCAAAATCATTATTATAAAAAATATTAATAAATCTCTATAGTGAATTACACAAAAAGTCCTTACTCATCAAAGGCTTCATTATCTCGTCAGTTTCATTTTATTTAAAATTAAAGAATTTATTAAATTATCTTTAAGAAGACATATGGACTCCTTGAAAGTTCTATATATTCTGTGTAAGATAAGTTTTTAAATTTAAAGTAATTTATTTCTATATGAATTTCCCTTATTTTAGGAGGGTCAATTCTAGAGCAAAAATATATTTTAAGTAATAATAAAAATAAAAAGTCTGGGTCACCAAGCACTAAGGTCAATAAAATGACGGAGAGTTCAATTTCAATATCAAAAATAATTATACTTCCAGAGATACCTGAGATTTATGGATTTAAAGCTACCATAAATTATTATAAAAAATATTAATAAATCTCTATAGTGAATTACACAAAAAATCAAAACTCCTTAAGAGTCCATTATCTCTTCAGTGTAGTTTTATATTAAAATTATAGAATTTATTAAATTATCTTTTAGAACTCATATGGACTCCTTGAAAAGTGTATGTATTCTGTGTTACTTTAAGTTTTTAAATTTAAAGTAATTTATTTCTATATGAATTTCCCTTATTTTAGGAGGGTCAAGTCTAAAGCAAAAATATATTTTAAAAAATATTAAAAATAAAAAGTCTGGGTCACCAAGCACTAAGGTCAATTAAGGGACGGAGAGTTCAATTTCAATATCAAATTTATTATACTTCCAGAGATACCCGAGATATAAGGATTTAAAGCTACCAAAAATTATTATAAAAAATATTAATAAATCTCTATAGTGAATTACACAAAAAATCTAAACTCCTTAAGAGTCCATTATCTCTTCAGTGTAATTTTATATTAAAATTATAGAATTTTTTAAATTATCTTTTAGAACTTATATGGACTCCTTGAAAAGTGTATGTATTCTGTGTTACTTTAAGTTTTTAAATTTAAAGTAATTTATTTCTATATGAATTTCCCTTATTTTAGGAGGGTCAAGTCTAGAGAAAAAATATATTTTAAAAAATAATAAAAATAAAAAGTCTGGGTCACCCAGCATTAAGGTCAATTAAGGGACGGAGAGTTCAATTTCAATATCAAATTTATTATACTACCGATACCTGAGATATAAGGATTTAAAGCTACCAAAAATTATTATAAAAAATATTAATAAATCTCTATAGTGAATTACACAAAAAATCTAAACTCCTTAAGAGTCCATTATCTCTTCAGTGTAATTTTATATTAAAATTATAGAATTTTTTAAATTATCTTTTAGAACTTATATGGACTCCTTGAAAAGTGTATGTATTCTGTGTTACTTTAAGTTTTTAAATTTAAAGTAATTTATTTCTATATGAATTTCCCTTATTTTTAGGAGGGTCAGGTCTAGAGCAAAAATATATTTTAAAAAATATTAAAAATAAAAAGTCTGGGTCACCCAGCACTATGGTCAATTAAGGGACTGAGAGTTCAATTTCAATATAAAATATATTATACTACCAGAGATACCTGAGATATAAGGATTTAAAGCTACCAAAAATTATTATAAAAAATATTAATAAATCTCTATAGTGAATTACACAAAAAATCTAAACTCCTTAAGAGTCCATTATCTCTTCAGTGTAATTTTATATTAAAATTATAGAATTTTTTAAATTATCTTTTAGAACTTATATGGACTCCTTGAAAAGTGTATGTATTCTGTGTTACTTTAAGTTTTTAAATTTAAAGTAATTTATTTCTATATGAATTTCCCTTATTTTAGGAGGGTCAAGTCTAAAGCAAAAATATATTTTAAAAAATATTAAAAATAAAAAGTCTGGGTCACCAAGCACTAAGGTCAATTAAGGGACGGAGAGTTCAATTTCAATATCAAATTTATTATACTTCCAGAGATACCCGAGATATAAGGATTTAAAGCTACCAAAAATTATTATAAAAAATATTAATAAATCTCTATAGTGAATTACACAAAAAATCTAAACTCCTTAAGAGTCCATTATCTCTTCAGTGTAATTTTATATTAAAATTATAGAATTTTTTAAATTATCTTTTAGAACTTATATGGACTCCTTGAAAAGTGTATGTATTCTGTGTTACTTTAAGTTTTTAAATTTAAAGTAATTTATTTCTATATGAATTTCCCTTATTTTAGGAGGGTCAAGTCTAGAGAAAAAATATATTTTAAAAAATAATAAAAATAAAAAGTCTGGGTCACCCAGCATTAAGGTCAATTAAGGGACGGAGAGTTCAATTTCAATATCAAATTTATTATACTACCAGAGATACCTGAGATATATGGATTAAAGCTACCAAAAATTATTATAAAAAATATTAATAAATCTCTATAGTGAATTACACAAAAAATCTAAACTCCTTAAGAGTCCATTATCTCTTCAGTGTAATTTTATATTAAAATTATAGAATTTTTTAAATTATCTTTTAGAACTTATATGGACTCCTTGAAAAGTGTATGTATTCTGTGTTACTTTAAGTTTTTAAATTTAAAGTAATTTATTTCTATATGAATTTCCCTTATTTTAGGAGGGTCAAGTCTAGAGCAAAAATATATTTTAAAAAATAATAAAAACAAAAAGTCTGGGTCACCCAGCACTAAGGTCAATTAAGGGACGGAGAGTTCAATTTCAATATCAAAAATAATTATACTACCAGAGATACCTGAGATATAAGGATTTAAAGCTACCAAAAATTATTATAAAAAATATTAATAAATCTCTATAGTGAATTACACAAAAAATCTAAACTCCTTAAGAGTCCATTATCTCTTCAGTGTAATTTTATATTAAAATTATAGAATTTTTTAAATTATCTTTTAGAACTTATATGGACTCCTTGAAAAGTGTATGTATTCTGTGTTACTTTAAGTTTTTAAATTTAAAGTAATTTATTTCTATATGAATTTCCCTTATTTTAGGAGGGTCAAGTCTAGAGAAAAAATATATTTTAAAAAATAATAAAAATAAAAAGTCTGGGTCACCAAGCACTAAGATATATTAAGGGACGGAGAGTTCAATTTCAATATCAAAAATAATTATACTACCAGAGATACCGAGATATAAGGATTTAAAGCTACCAAAAATTATTATAAAAAATATTAATAAATCTCTATAGTGAATTACACAAAAAATCTAAACTCCTTAAGAGTCCATTATCTCTTCAGTGTAATTTTATATTAAAATTATAGAATTTTTTAAATTATCTTTTAGAACTTATATGGACTCCTTGAAAAGTGTATGTATTCTGTGTTACTTTAAGTTTTTAAATTTAAAGTAATTTATTTCTATATGAATTTCCCTTATTTTAGGAGGGTCAAGTCTAGAGAAAAAATATATTTTAAAAAATAATAAAAATAAAAAGTCTGGGTCACCCAGCACTAAGGTCAATTAAGGGACGGAGAGTTCAATTTCAATATCAAAATAATTATACTACCTGAGATACCCGAGATATATGGATTTAAAGCTACCAAAAATTAATATAAAAAATATTAATAAATCTCTATAGTGAATTACACAAAAAATCAAAACTCCTTAAGAGTCCATTATCTCTTCAGTGTAATTTTATATTAAAATTATAGAATTTATTAAATTATCTTTTAGAAATCATATGGACTCCTTGAAAAGTGTATGTATTCTGTGTTACTTTAAGTTTTTAAATTTAAAGTAATTTATTTCTATATGAATTTCCCTTATTTTAGGAGGGTCAAGTCTAAAGCAAAAATATATTTTAAAAAATATTAAAAATAAAAAGTCTGGGTCACCAAGCACTAAGGTCAATTAAGGGACGGAGAGTTCAATTTCAATATCAAATTTATTATACTTCCAGAGATACCCGAGATATAAGGATTTAAAGCTACCAAAAATTATTATAAAAAATATTAATAAATCTCTATAGTGAATTACACAAAAATCAAAACTCCTTAAGAGTCCATTATCTCTTCAGTGTAATTTTATATTAAAATTATAGAATTTATTAAATTATCTTTTAGAACTCATATGGACTCATTGAAAAGTGTATGTATTCTGTGTTACTTTAAGTTTTTAAATTTAAAGTAATTTATTTCTATATGAATTTCCCTTATTTTAGTAGGGTCAGGTCTAGATAAAAAATATATTTTAAAAAATAATAAAAATAAAAAGTCTGGGTCACCCAGCACTAAGGTCAATTAAGGGACGGAGAGTTCAATTTCAATATCAAATTTATTATACTTCACCAGAGATACCTGAGATATAAGGATTTAAAGCTACCAAAAATTATTATAAAAAATATTAATAAATCTCTATAGTGAATTACACAAAAAATCTAAACTCCTTAAGAGTCCATTATCTCTTCAGTGTAATTTTATATTAAAATTATAGAATTTTTTAAATTATCTTTTAGAACTTATATGGACTCCTTGAAAAGTGTATGTATTCTGTGTTACTTTAAGTTTTTAAATTTAAAGTAATTTATTTCTATATGAATTTCCCTTATTTTAGGAGGGTCCAAGTCTAGAGAAAAAATATATTTTAAAAAATAATAAAAATAAAAAGTCTGGGTCACCAAGCACTAAGGTATATTAATGGACGGAGAGTTCAATTTCAATATCAAAAATAATTATACTACCAGAGATACCTAAGATATATGGATTTAAAGCTACCAAAAATTATTATAAAAAATATTAATAAATCTCTATAGTGAAGTACACAAAAAATCAAAACTCCTTAAGAGTCCATTATCTTTCAGTGTGTTAATTATGATTAAAATTATAGAAACTTTTATATTATCTTTTAGAACTTATATGGATCCTTGAAAAGTGTATGTATTTGTGTACGTTAAGTTTTTAAATTAAGTTAATTTATTTTATTGAATTTCCGCTTTTTAGGAGGAGGTCAAGTCTAGCAGCAAAAATATTATTTTAAAATATTTAAAAAATAAAAAAGTTGGTCACAAGCACTGAGTCAATTAGATGCGACGGGAAGTTTCATTTCAATTCAAAATTGATTATACTTTCCAGATGATACACCGAGTAGAAGGATTTTAAAGCTACCAAAATTATTATTAAAAATATTAACAAAGCGCTATAGGAATTACACATAAAATTAAAATCCTTAAGAGTCAGATATCTCTTCGTGTTAATTTTATATTATAATTATAGAATTTATTAAATTATCTTTTAGAAATCATATGGACTCCTTGAAAAGTGTATGTATTCTGTGTTACTTTAAGTTTTTAAATTTAAAGTAATTTATTTCTATATAAATTTCCCTTATTTTAGGAGGGTCTAGTCTAGAGCAAAAATATATTTTAAAAAATAATAAAAATAAAAAGTCTGGGTAACCAAGCACTAATGTATATTAAGGGACGGAGAGTTCATTTTCAATATCAAAAATAATTATAATTATACTACCTGAGATACCCGAGATATATGGATTTAAAGCTACCAAAAATTAATATAAAAAATATTAATAAATCTCTATAGTGAATTACACAAAAATCAAAACTCCTTAAGAGTCCATTATCTCTTCAGTGTAATTTTATATTAAAATTATAGAATTTATTAAATTATCTTTTAGAACTCATATGGACTCATTGAAAAGTGTATGTATTCTGTGTTACTTTAAGTTTTTAAATTTAAAGTAATTTATTTCTATATGAATTTCCCTTATTTTAGTAGGGTCAGGTCTAGATAAAAAATATATTTTAAAAAATAATAAAAATAAAAAGTCTGGGTCACCCAGCACTAAGGTCAATTAAGGGACGGAGAGTTCAATTTCAATATCAAAATAATTATACTACCTGAGATACCCGAGATATATGGATTTAAAGCTACCAAAAATTAATATAAAAAATATTAATAAATCTCTATAGTGAATTACACAAAAAATCAAAACTCCTTAAGAGTCCATTATCTCTTCAGTGTAATTTTATATTAAAATTATAAATTTATTAATTATCTTTAGTAGAATCATATGCTGATCCTTGAAAGTGTATGTATTCTGTGTTACTTTAAGTTTTTTAATTTAAAGTAATTTATTTCTATATGAATTTCCCTTATTTTAGGAGGGTCAAGTCTAGAGCAAAAATATATTTTTAAAAATATTAAAAATAAAAAGTCTGGGTCACCAAGCACTAAGGTCTATTAAGGGACGGAGAGTTCAATTTCAATATCAAATTTATTATACTTCCAGAGATACCTGAGATATAAGGATTTAAAGCTACTAAAAATTATTATAAAAAATATTAATAAATCTCTATAGTGAATTACACAAAAAATCTAAACTCCTTAAGAGTCCATTATCTCTTCAGTGTAATTTTATATTAAAATTATAGAATTTTTTAAATTATCTTTTAGAACTTATATGGACTCCTTGAAAAGTGTATGTATTCTGTGTTACTTTAAGTTTTTTAATTTAAAGTAATTTATTTCTATATGAATTTCCCTTATTTTAGGAGGGTCAAGTCTAGAGAAAAAATATATTTTTAAAAATAATAAAAATAAAAAGTCTGGGCCACCAAGCACTAAGGTATATTAAGGGACGGAGAGTTCAATTTCAATATCAAAAATAATTATACTACCAGAGATACCTGAGATACCTGAGATATATGGATTTAAAGCTACTAAAAATTATTATAAAAAATATTAATAAATCTCTATAGTGAATTACACAAAAAATCAAAACTCCTTAAGAGTCCATTATCTCTTCAGTGTAATCTTATATTAAAATTATAGAATTTATTAAATTATCTTTTAGAACTCATATGGACTCCTTGAAAAGTGTATGTATTCTGTGTTACTTTAAGTTTTTAAATTTAAAGTAATTTATTTCTATATGAATTTCCCTTATTTTAGGAGGGTCAAGTCTAGAGCAAAAATATATTTTAAAAAATAATAAAAATAAAAAGTCTGGGTCACCCAGCACTAAGGTCAATTAAGGGACGGAGAGTTCAATTTCAATATCAAAAATAATTATACTTACCTGAGATACCTGAGATATATGGATTTAAAGCTACCAAAAATTATTATAAAAAATATTAATAAATCTCTATAGTGAATTACACAAAAAATCAAAACTCCTTAAGAGTCCATTATCTCTTCAGTGTAATTTTATATTAAAATTATAGAATTTATTAAATTATCTTTTAGAACTCATATGGACTCCTTGAAAAGTGTATGTATTCTGTGTTACTTTAAGTTTTTAAATTTAAAGTAATTTATTTCTATATGAATTTCCCTTATTTTAGGAGGGTCAAGTCTAGAGAAAAAATATATTTTAAAAAATAATAAAAATAAAAAGTCTGGGTCACCCAGCACTAAGGTCAATTAAGGGACGGAGAGTTCAATTTCAATATCAAAAATAATTATACTACCAGAGATACCTGAGATATAAGGATTTAAAGCTACCAAAAATTATTATAAAAAATATTAATAAATCTCTATAGTGAATTACACAAAAAATCAAAACTCCTTAAGAGTCCATTATCTCTTCAGTGTAATTTTATATTAAAATTATAGAATTTATTAAATTATCTTTTAGAACTCATATGGACTCCTTGAAAAGTGTATGTATTCTGTGTTACTTTAAGTTTTTAAATTTAAAGTAATTTATTTCTATATGAATTTCCCTTATTTTAGGAGGGTCAAGTCTAGAGCAAAAATATATTTTAAAAAATAATAAAAATAAAAAGTCTGGGTCACCCAGCACTAAGGTCAATTAAGGGACGGAGAGTTCAATTTCAATATCAAATTTAATTATACTTCCAGAGATACCCGAGATATAAGGATTTAAAGCTACCAAAAATTATTATAAAAAATATTAATAAATCTCTATAGTGAATTACACAAAAAATCTAAACTCCTTAAGAGTCCATTATCTCTTCAGTGTAATTTTATATTAAAATTATAGAATTTTTTAAATTATCTTTTAGAACTTATATGGACTCCTTGAAAAGTGTATGTATTCTGTGTTACTTTAAGTTTTTAAATTTAAAGTAATTTATTTCTATATGAATTTCCCTTATTTTAGGAGGGTCAAGTCTAGAGCAAAAATATATTTTAAAAAATAATAAAAATAAAAAGTCTGGGTCACCCAGCACTAAGGTCAATTAAGGGACGGAGAGTTCAATTTCAATATCAAAAATAATTATACTACCAGAGATACCTGAGATATATGGATTTAAAGCTACCAAAAATTATTATAAAAAATATTAATAAATCTCTATAGTGAAGTACACAAAAAATCAAAACTCCTTAAGAGTCCATTATCTCTTCAGTGTAATTTTATATTAAAATTATAGAATTTTTTAAATTATCTTTTAGAACTCATATGGACTCCTTGAAAAGTGTATGTATTCTGTGTTACTTTAAGTTTTTAAATTTAAAGTAATTTATTTCTATATGAATTTCCCTTATTTTAGGAGGGTCAAGTCTAGAGAAAAAATATATTTTAAAAAATAATAAAAATAAAAAGTCTGGGTCACCAAGCACTAAGGTCAATTAAGGGACGGAGAGTTCAATTTCAATATCAAATTTATTATACTTCCAGAGATACCCGAGATATAAGGATTTAAAGCTACCAAAAATTATTATAAAAAATATTAATAAATCTCTATAGTGAATTACACAAAAAATCAAAACTCCTTAAGAGTCCATTATCTCTTCAGTGTAATTTTATATTAAAATTATAGAATTTATTAAATTATCTTTTAGAACTCATATGGACTCCTTGAAAAGTGTATGTATTCTGTGTTACTTTAAGTTTTTAAATTTAAAGTAATTTATTTCTATATGAATTTCCCTTATTTTAGGAGGGTCAAGTCTAAAGCAAAAATATATTTTAAAAAATATTAAAAATAAAAAGTCTGGGTCACCAAGCACTAAGGTCAATTAAGGGACGGAGAGTTCAATTTCAATATCAAATTTATTATACTTCCAGAGATACCCGAGATATAAGGATTTAAAGCTACCAAAAATTATTATAAAAAATATTAATAAATCTCTATAGTGAATTACACAAAAATCTAAACTCCTTAAGAGTCCATTATCTCTTCAGTGTAATTTTATATTAAAATTATAGAATTTTTTAAATTATCTTTTAGAACTTATATGGACTCCTTGAAAAGTGTATGTATTCTGTGTTACTTTAAGTTTTTAAATTTAAAGTAATTTATTTCTATATGAATTTCCCTTATTTTAGGAGGGTCAAGTCTAGAGCAAAAATATATTTTAAAAAATAATAAAAATAAAAAGTCTGGGTCACCAAGCACTAAGGTCAATTAAGGGACGGAGAGTTCAATTTCAATATCAAAAATAATTATACTTCCAGAGATACCTGAGATATAATATGGATTTAAAGCTACCAAAAATTATTATAAAAAATATTAATAAATCTCTATAGTGAATTACACAAAAAATCAAAACTCCTTAAGAGTCCATTATCTCTTCAGTGTAATTTTATATTAAAATTATAGAATTTATTAAATTATCTTTTAGAACTCATATGGACTCCTTGAAAAGTGTATGTATTCTGTGTTACTTTAAGTTTTTAAATTTAAAGTAATTTATTTCTATATGAATTTCCCTTATTTTAGGAGGGTCAAGTCTAGAGAAAAAATATATTTTAAAAAATAATAAAAATAAAAAGTCTGGGTCACCAAGCACTAAGGTCAATTAAGGGACGGAGAGTTCAATTTCAATATCAAAAATAATTATACTACCAGAGATACCTGAGATACTGAGATATATGGATTTAAAGCTACCAAAAATTATTATAAAAAATATTAATAAATCTCTATAGTGAATTACACAAAAAATCAAAACTCCTTAAGAGTCCATTATCTCTTCAGTGTAATTTTATATTAAAATTATAGAATTTATTAAATTATCTTTTAGAACTCATATGGACTCATTGAAAAGTGTATGTATTCTGTGTTACTTTAAGTTTTTAAATTTAAAGTAATTTATTTCTATATGAATTTCCCTTATTTTAGTAGGGTCAGGTCTAGATAAAAAATATATTTTAAAAAATAATAAAAATAAAAAGTCTGGGTCACCCAGCACTAAGGTCAATTAAGGGACGGAGAGTTCAATTTCAATATCAAAAATAATTATACTACCAGAGATACCTGAGATATAAGGATTTAAAGCTACCAAAAATTATTATAAAAAATATTAATAAATCTCTATAGTGAATTACACAAAAAATCTAAACTCCTTAAGAGTCCATTATCTCTTCAGTGTAATTTTATATTAAAATTATAGAATTTTTTAAATTATCTTTTAGAACTTATATGGACTCCTTGAAAAGTGTATGTATTCTGTGTTACTTTAAGTTTTTAAATTTAAAGTAATTTATTTCTATATGAATTTCCCTTATTTTAGGAGGGTCAAGTCTAGAGAAAAAATATATTTTAAAAAATAATAAAAATAAAAAGTCTGGGTCACCAAGCACTAAGGTCAATTAAGGGACGGAGAGTTCAATTTCAATATCAAATATAATTATACTACCAGAGATACCTGAGATATAAGGATTTAAAGCTACCAAAAATTATTATAAAAAATATTAATAAATCTCTATAGTGAATTACACAAAAAATCTAAACTCCTTAAGAGTCCATTATCTCTTCAGTGTAATTTTATATTAAAATTATAGAATTTTTTAAATTATCTTTTAGAACTTATATGGACTCCTTGAAAAGTGTATGTATTCTGTGTTACTTTAAGTTTTTTAATTTAAAGTAATTTATTTCTATATGAATTTCCCTTATTTTAGGAGGGTCAAGTCTAGAGAAAAAATATATTTTTAAAAATAATAAAAATAAAAAGTCTGGGCCACCAAGCACTAAGGTATATTAAGGGACGGAGAGTTCAATTTCAATATCAAAAATAATTATACTACCAGAGATACCTGAGATACCTGAGATATATGGATTTAAAGCTACTAAAAATTATTATAAAAAATATTAATAAATCTCTATAGTGAATTACACAAAAAATCAAAACTCCTTAAGAGTCCATTATCTCTTCAGTGTAATCTTATATTAAAATTATAGAATTTATTAAATTATCTTTTAGAACTCATATGGACTCCTTGAAAAGTGTATGTATTCTGTGTTACTTTAAGTTTTTAAATTTAAAGTAATTTATTTCTATATGAATTTCCCTTATTTTAGGAGGGTCAAGTCTAGAGCAAAAATATATTTTAAAAAATAATAAAAATAAAAAGTCTGGGTCACCAAGCACTAAGGTCAATTAAGGGACGGAGAGTTCAATTTCAATATCAAAATAATTATACTTCCAGAGATACCTGAGATATAAGGATTTAAAGCTACCAAAAATTATTATAAAAAATATTAATAAATCTCTATAGTGAATTACACAAAAAATCAAAACTCCTTAAGAGTCCATTATCTCTTCAGTGTAATTTTATATTAAAATTATAGAATTTATTTAAATTATCTTTTAGAACTCATATGGACTCCTTGAAAGTGTATGTATTCTGTGTTACTTTAAGTTTTTAAATTTAAAGTAATTTATTTCTATATGAATTTCCCTTATTTTAGGAGGGTCAAGTCTAAAGCAAAAATATATTTTAAAAAATATTAAAAATAAAAAGTCTGGGTCACCAAGCACTAAGGTCAATTAAGGGACGGAGAGTTCAATTTCAATATCAAATTTATTATACTTCCAGAGATACCCGAGATATAAGGATTTAAAGCTACCAAAAATTATTATAAAAAATATTAATAAATCTCTATAGTGAATTACACAAAAAATCAAAACTCCTTAAGAGTCCATTATCTCTTCAGTGTAATTTTATATTAAAATTATAGAATTTTTTAAATTATCTTTTAGAACTTATATGGACTCCTTGAAAAGTGTATGTATTCTGTGTTACTTTAAGTTTTTAAATTTAAAGTAATTTATTTCTATATGAATTTCCCTTATTTTAGGAGGGTCAAGTCTAGAGCAAAAATATATTTTAAAAAATATTAAAAATAAAAAGTCTGGGTCACCTAGCACTAAGGTCAATTAAGGGACGGAGAGTTCAATTTCAATATCAAATTTATTATACTTCCAGAGATACCTGAGATTTATGGATTTAAAGCTACCATAAATTATTATAAAAAATATTAATAAATCTCTATAGTGAATTACACAAAAAATCAAAACTCCTTAAGAGTCCATTATCTCTTCAGTGTAATTTTATATTAAAATTATAGAATTTTTTAAATTATCTTTTAGAACTTATATGGACTCCTTGAAAAGTGTATGTATTCTGTGTTACTTTAAGTTTTTAAATTTAAAGTAATTTATTTCTATATGAATTTCCCTTATTTTAGGAGGGTCAAGTCTAGAGCAAAAATATATTTTAAAAAATATTAAAAATAAAAAGTCTGGGTCACCTAGCACTAAGGTCAATTAAGGGACGGAGAGTTCAATTTCAATATCAAATTTATTATACTTCCAGAGATACCTGAGATTTATGGATTTAAAGCTACCATAAATTATTATAAAAAATATTAATAAATCTCTATAGTGAATTACACAAAAAATCTAAACTCCTTAAGAGTCCATTATCTCTTCAGTGTAATTTTATATTAAAATTATAGAATTTTTTAAATTATCTTTTAGAACTTATATGGACTCCTTGAAAAGTGTATGTATTCTGTGTTAGTTAAGTTTTTAATTTAAAGTAATTTATTTCTATATGAATTTCCCTTATTTTAGGAGGGTCAAGTCTAGAGAAAAAATATATTTTTAAAAATAATAAAAATAAAAAGTCTGGGCCACCAAGCACTAAGGTATATTAAGGGACGGAGAGTTCAATTTCAATATCAAAAATAATTATACTACCAGAGATACCTGAGATACCTGAGATATATGGATTTAAAGCTACTAAAAATTATTATAAAAAATATTAATAAATCTCTATAGTGAATTACACAAAAAATCAAAACTCCTTAAGAGTCCATTATCTCTTCAGTGTAATCTTATATTAAAATTATAGAATTTATTAAATTATCTTTTAGAACTCATATGGACTCCTTGAAAAGTGTATGTATTCTGTGTTACTTTAAGTTTTTAAATTTAAAGTAATTTATTTCTATATGAATTTCCCTTATTTTAGGAGGGTCAATTCTAGAGCAAAAATATATTTTAAGTAATAATAAAAATAAAAAGTCTGGGTCACCAAGCACTAAGGTCAATAAAATGACGGAGAGTTCAATTTCAATATCAAAAATAATTATACTTCCAGAGATACCTGAGATTTATGGATTTAAAGCTACCATAAATTATTATAAAAAATATTAATAAATCTCTATAGTGAATTACACAAAAAATCAAAACTCCTTAAGAGTCCATTATCTCTTCAGTGTAATTTTATATTAAAATTATAGAATTTATTAAATTATCTTTTAGAAATCATATGGACTCCTTGAAAAGTGTATGTATTCTGTGTTACTTTAAGTTTTTAAATTTAAAGTAATTTTTGTCTATATGAATTTCCCTTATTTTAGGAGGGTCAAGTCCTGAGCAAAAATATATTTTAAAAAATAATAAAAATAAAAAGTCTGGGTCACCCAGAACTAAGGTCAATTAAGGGACGGAGAGTTCAATTTCAATATCAAAAATAATTATACTACCCGAGATACCTGAGATATAAGGATTTAAAGCTACCAAAAATTATTATAAAAAATATTAATAAATCTCTATAGTGAAGTACACAAAAAAATCAAAACTCCTTAAGAGTCCATTATCTCTTCAGTGTAATTTTATATTAAAATTATAGAATTTATTAAATTATCTTTTAGAACTCATATGGACTCATTGAAAAGTGTATGTATTCTGTGTTACTTTAAGTTTTTAAATTTAAAGTAATTTATTTCTATATGAATTTCCCTTATTTTAGGAGGGTCAAGTCTAAAGCAAAAATATATTTTAAAAAATATTAAAAATAAAAAGTCTGGGTCACCAAGCACTAAGGTCAATTAAGGGACGGAGAGTTCAATTTCAATATCAAATTTATTATACTTCCAGAGATACCCGAGATATAAGGATTTAAAGCTACCAAAAATTATTATAAAAAATATTAATAAATCTCTATAGTGAATTACACAAAAAATCTAAACTCCTTAAGAGTCCATTATCTCTTCAGTGTAATTTTATATTAAAATTATAGAATTTTTTAAATTATCTTTTAGAACTTATATGGACTCCTTGAAAAGTGTATGTATTCTGTGTTACTTTAAGTTTTTAAAATTTAAAGTAATTTATTTCTATATGAATTTCCCTTATTTTAGGAGGGTCAAGTCTAGAGAAAAAATATATTTTTAAAAATAATAAAAATAAAAAGTCTGGGCCACCAAGCACTAAGGTATATTAAGGGACGGAGAGTTCAATTTCAATATCAAAAATAATTATACTACCAGAGATACCTGAGATACCTGAGATATATGGATTTAAAGCTACTAAAAATTATTATAAAAAATATTAATAAATCTCTATAGTGAATTACACAAAAAATCAAAACTCCTTAAGAGTCCATTATCTCTTCAGTGTAATCTTATATTAAAATTATAGAATTTATTAAATTATCTTTTAGAACTCATATGGACTCCTTGAAAAGTGTATGTATTCTGTGTTACTTTAAGTTTTTAAATTTAAAGTAATTTATTTCTATATGAATTTCCCTTATTTTAGGAGGGTCAAGTCTAAAGCAAAAATATATTTTAAAAAATATTAAAAATAAAAAGTCTGGGTCACCAAGCACTAAGGTCAATTAAGGGACGGAGAGTTCAATTTCAATATCAAATTTATTATACTTCCAGAGATACCCGAGATATAAGGATTTAAAGCTACCAAAAATTATTATAAAAAATATTAATAAATCTCTATAGTGAATTACACAAAAAATCAAAACTCCTTAAGAGTCCATTATCTCTTCAGTGTAATTTTATATTAAAATTATAGAATTTATTAAATTATCTTTTAGAACTCATATGGACTCATTGAAAAGTGTATGTATTCTGTGTTACTTTAAGTTTTTAAATTTAAAGTAATTTATTTCTATATGAATTTCCCTTATTTTAGGAGGGTCAAGTCCTGAGCAAAAATATATTTTAAAAAATAATAAAAATAAAAAGTCTGGGTCACCCAGAACTAAGGTCAATTAAGGGACGGAGAGTTCAATTTCAATATCAAAAATAATTATACTACCAGAGATACCTGAGATATAAGGATTTAAAGCTACCAAAAATTATTATAAAAAATATTAATAAATCTCTATAGTGAATTACACAAAAAATCTAAACTCCTTAAGAGTCCATTATCTCTTCAGTGTAATTTTATATTAAAATTATAGAATTTTTTAAATTATCTTTTAGAACTTATATGGACTCCTTGAAAAGTGTATGTATTCTGTGTTACTTTAAGTTTTTAAATTTAAAGTAATTTATTTCTATATGAATTTCCCTTATTTTAGGAGGGTCAAGTCTAGAGAAAAAATATATTTTAAAAAATAATAAAAATAAAAAGTCTGGGTCACCCAGCATTAAGGTCAATTAAGGGACGGAGAGTTCAATTTCAATATCAAATTTATTATACTACCAGAGATACCTGAGATATATGGATTTAAAGCTACCAAAAATATTATAAAAAATATTAATAAATCTCTATAATGAATTACACAAAAAATCAAAACTCCTTAAGAGTCCATTATCTCTTCAGTGTAATTTTATATTAAAATTATAGAATTTATTAAATTATCTTTTAGAACTC
>ARYC01010069.1:0-11545 GCA_000711775.1 Oxytricha trifallax | reverse complement strand
AATAGATATAAGATTCATAATAAGAACGAGAAAAGATTATGTAATTATTATGGATTCCTTGAATCTGTGAGTACTTACCCATAAAATTAAAAAAAACTCAAAAACCCTACAATTTTGATAAGAAAACCCAACCAATTTGATAAGAAAACCCGATCAAATTTAATAAATCGAAAAAGTTGCAAGAAATAATATATACTTGACGATGTTACTAAAATCCATTATAAATTTTTCCAAATAATGATAACCGTTTTATTTGTTAAGAGAACTTTACTTAAATATACAATTACTTACTCACTTTGGTTTCTCTCCGGGTTTTGGGGAAAAGGTGTCTCTGGGTTTTCATTCTATAGTAAAGACCTTCTAATCAGTAGAAAGTACTATCACTTTGGCTTTGCAAGTTTGACTTTGTGTTTTCATGCACTTCGCTTTGGGTTTTCATATGTGACGCAATACGCAGAGTCTTCGCTTCGCTCAGGACTCGCGTCCAAATTCAATAAAAATTGCCTCGTCTTTGGCTTACCCGAAGGGTTTTGGCGTCAGCCTTTTTTCAGGTTTTCTAAAAAAGAAAAGATTTTTGTTATAATTCATCTACATTATCTTAATTGCAACTGTTCTTTACTTATTATACTTGACTTTTTTCTCTTATTATTATTTCTATACTCTATTATATCTTTGTCAAGTCTTTATTGACTAGTCGCCCTTTGATATCCCTATATATGGGGTTTTAGGGGCTCGCAGATCGTCGATTTTTCGCTCTTAATTTTTTACTATAAAATTTAGCATTTTTTTTAGTAAAATTTAACTTCAGACCCCCCCCCACCCCCACCCCCCCTTGACTATAAAATGACCAATTTTTATATATGTATGAAACGGTTTGGCTCCTTTAGGTATACCCATATATGGGGTTTTGGGGCTCCGCAGATCGTCAAATTTTCCTCCCAACTTTTTTATATATAAAATGTGCGTGACGCTTTGTTATATTATATATATTAAATGGGGTTCTGGGGACCGATAAAACGCGATTTTTCCCTCGTGAGCCATTTCAAATGCTATCTTATTGAAAATTAGATATTTACTCCACAATCGACTATGGAGATTCGATAATCGCGTGGTCAACAATAAAATTAAATTTTTGACCTGACTCACTAACTTGACTATGTATAAGAAATTTAGAAATTTTAAGAAGTTCCAAAAAATGAAAATAAAGTTGCTCCACTCGATATATAGCCTCTAAAAAAGGTGTCAAATCACACTGTTAGAAAAAATATTTTCAGATTCCTGACTACTACTCACAAAAAAATAAAGTTATATATAATTGGTATTTTTTATTATAAAAATTATAAAAAAAACACAATAGATATAAGATTCATAATAAGAACGAGAAAAGATTATGTAATTATTATGGTTTCCTTGAATTTGTGAGTACTTACCCATAAAATTGAAAAAAACTCCCAAAACCCTACAATTTTGATAAGAAAACCCTACCAATTTGATAAGAAAACCCGATCAAATTTAATAAATCGAAAAAGTTGCAAGAAATAATATATACTTGACGATGTTACTAAAATCCATTATAAATTTTTCCAAATAATGATAACCGTTTTATTTGTTAAGAGAACTTTACTTAAATATACAATTACTTACTCACTTTGGTTTCTCTCCGGGTTTTGGGGAAAAGGTGTCTCTGGGTTTTCATTCTATAGTAAAGACCTTCTAATCAGTAGAAAGTACTATCACTTTGGCTTTGCAAGTTTGACTTTGTGTTTTCATGCACTTCGCTTTGGGTTTTCATATGTGACGCAATACGCAGAGTCTTCGCTTCGCTCAGGACTCGCGTCCAAATTCAATAAAAATTGCCTCGTCTTTGGCTTACCCGAAGGGTTTTGGCGTCAGCCTTTTTTCAGGTTTTCTAAAAAAGAAAAGATTTTTGTTATAATTCATCTACATTATCTTAATTGCAACTGTTCTTTACTTATTATACTTGACTTTTTTCTCTTATTATTATTTCTATACTCTATTATATATCTTTGTCAAGTCTTTATTGACTAGTCGCCCTTTGATATCCCTATATATGGGGTTTTAGGGGCTCGCAGATCGTCGATTTTTCGCTCTTAATTTTTTACTATAAAATTTAGCATTTTTTTTAGTAAAATTTAACTTCAGACCCCCCCCCACCCCCACCCCCCCTTGACTATAAAATGACCAATTTTTATATATGTATGAAACGGTTTGGCTCCTTTGGTATACCCATATATGGGGTTTTGGGGCTCCGTAGATCGTCATTTTTCGCTGTGAATTTTTATTATTAAAATTTTTGCGTGACCTTTTTACTTATATTAATTGGGGTTTTGCGGAGGGATAAAACGGGATTTTTTCCCCCTCAGCCATATCTAATGGTATCTTATTGAAAATTAGATATTTACCTCACAATTGAGTATGGAGATTCGATATCGCGTGGTCATCAATAAAATTAATTTTTTGATTGACTCACTAACTTGACTATATATAAGATATTAAGAAATTTTAAAAAGTTGAAAATAATGAAAATAAAGTTGCTTCACTCGATATATAGCCTTTAAAAAAGGTGTCAAAACATAGTGTTAGAAAAATTATTTTCAGATTCCTTACTACTACTCATGAAAAAATAAAGTTATATATAATTTGGTATTTTTTATTATAAAAATGATAAAAAACACAAAATAGATATAAGATTTATAATAAGAACGAGAGAAGCATATGTAATTATTATGGATTCCTTGAATCTGTGAGTACTTACCCATAAAATTAAAAAAAACTCAAAAACCCTACAATTTTGATAAGAAAACCCAACCAATTTGATAAGAAAACCCGATCAAATTTAATAAATCGAAAAAGTTGCAAGAAATAATATATACTTGACGATGTTACTAAAATCCATTATAAATTTTTCCAAATAATGATAACCGTTTTATTTGTTAAGAGAACTTTACTTAAATATACAATTACTTACTCACTTTGGTTTCTCTTTGGGTTTTGGTGAAAAGGTGTCTCTGGGTTTTCATTCTATAGTAAAGACCTTCTAATCAGTAGATAGTACTATCTCTTTGGCTTTGCAAGTTTGACTTTGGTTTTCACTCACTTCGCTTTGGGTTTTCATACGTGACGCAATACGCAGAGTCTTCGCTTCGCTCAGGACTCGCGTCACAATCATATTAAAATTGCCTCGTTTTTTGGCTTACCCGAAGAGTTTTGGCGTCAGCCTTTTTTCAGGTTTTCAAAAAAGAAAAGATTTTTGTTATAATTCATCTACATTATCTTAATTGCAACTGTTCTTTACTTAATATACTTTACTTTTTTCTCTTATTATTTTTTCTATACAATATTATATATCTATGTCAAGTCTTTATTCTCTAGTCGCCCTTCGATATCCCTATATATGGGGTTTTGGGGCTCCGCAGATCGTCAATTATTCGCTGTGAATTTTTTACTATAAAATTTAGCATTTTTTTTAGTAAAATTTAACTTCAGACCCCCCCCCACCCCCACCCCCCCTTGACTATAAAATGACCAATTTTTATATATGTATGAAACGGTTTGGCTCCTTTGGTATACCCATATATGGGGTTTTGGGGCTCCGTAGATGGTCGTTTTTTCGCAGTGATTTTTTTTTATATAAAATATGCGTGACGCTTTGTTATTTATATTAATTGGGGTTTTGCGGAGGGATAAAACGGGATTTTTTCCCCCTCAGCCATATCTAATGGTATCTTATTGAAAATTAGATATTTACCTCACAATTGAGTATGGAGATTCGATATCGCGTGGTCATCAATAAAATTAATTTTTTGATCTGACTCACTAACTTGACTATGTATAAGATATTTAGAAATTTTAAGAAGTTGCAAATAATGAAAATAAAGTTGCTTCACTCGATATATAGCCTTTAAAAAAGGTGTCAAATCATAGTGTTAGAAAAATTATTTTCAGATTCCTTACTACTACTCATGAAAAAATAAAGTTATATATAATTGGTATTTTTTATTATAAAAATTATAAAAAACACACAATAGATATAAGATTTATAATAAGAACGAGAGAAGCTTATGTAATTATTATGGTTTCCTTGAATTTGTGAGTACTTACCCATAAAATTGAAAAAAACTCCAAAACCCTACAATTTTGATAAGAAAACCCTACCAATTTGATAAGAAAACCCGATCAAATTTAATAAATCGAAAAAGTTGCAAGAAATAATATATACTTGACGATGTTACTAAAATCCATTATAAATTTTTCCAAATAATGATAACCGTTTTATTTGTTAAGAGAACTTTACTTAAATATACAATTACTTACTCACTTTGGTTTCTCTCTGGGTTTTGGGGTAAAGGTGTCTCTGGGTTTTCATTCTATAGTAAAGACCTTCTAATCAGTAGAAAGTACTATCACTTTGGCTTTGCAAGTTTGACTTTGGGTTTTCACTCACTTCGCTTTGGGTTTTCATACGTGACGCAATACGCAGAGTCTTCGCTTCGCTCAGGACTCGCGTCACAATCATATTAAAATTGCCTCGTTTTTTGGCTTACCCGAAGAGTTTTGGCGTCAGCCTTTTTTCAGGTTTTCAAAAAAGAAAAGATTTTTGTTATAATTCATCTACATTATCTTAATTGCAACTGTTCTTTACTTAATATACTTTACTTTTTTCTCTTATTATTTTTTCTATACAATATTATATATCTATGTCAAGTCTTTATTCTCTAGTCGCCCTTCGATATCCCTATATATGGGGTTTTGGGGCTCCGCAGATCGTCAATTATTCGCTGTGAATTTTATATAAAATTTAGCATTTTTTTTAGTAAAATTTAACTTCAGACCCCCCCCCACCCCCACCCCCCCTTGACTATAAAATGACCAATTTTTATATATGTATGAAACGGTTTGGCTCCTTAGGTATACCCATATATGGGGTTTTGGGGCTCCGCAGATCGTCAAATTTTCCTCCCAACTTTTTTATATATAAAATGTGCGTGACGCTTTGTTATATTATATATATTAAATGGGGTTCTGGGGACCGATAAAACGCGATTTTTCCCTCGTGAGCCATTTCAAATGCTATCTTATTGAAAATTAGATATTTACTCCACAATCGACTATGGAGATTCGATATCGCGTGGTCAACAAAGAAATTATTTTTTGATCTGACTCACTAACTTGACTATATATAAGATATTAAGAAATTTTAAAAAGTTGAAAATAATGAAAATAAAGTTGCTTCACTCGATATATAGCCTTTAAAAAAGGTGTCAAAACATAGTGTTAGAAAAATTATTTTCAGATTCCTTACTACTACTCATGAAAAAATAAAGTTATATATAATTTGGTATTTTTTATTATAAAAATGATAAAAAACACAAAATAGATATAAGATTTATAATAAGAACGAGAGAAGCATATGTAATTATTATGGATTCCTTGAATTTGTGAGTACTTACTCATTAAATTGCCCAAAACCTAGAAAATCTGACCATTTTGATAAGAAAACCCTACTAATTTGATAAGAAAACCCGATAAAATTTAATAAATTGAAAAAGTTGTAAGAAATGATTTATACTTCAATGTGTTCTAAAATCCTTAATAAATCTTTAATAACCTTGTTAACCTTTTATTTTATAAGAAAACTCTACTAAAATAATATTTACTTACTCCCTTTGGTTTCTCTCTGGGTTTTGGTGAAAAGGTGTCTCTGGGTTTTCATTCTATTATAAAGACATAATAATTAGTAGAAAGCGCGGTCTCTTTGGCTTTGCAAGTTTGACGTTGGGTTTTCATCCACTTCGCTTTGGGTTTTCATACGTGACGCAATACGCAGAGTCTTCGCTTCGCTCAGGACTCGCGTCCCATTTTAGTTAAAATTGCTTCGTCTTTGGCTTACCCGAAGGGTTTTGGCGTCAGCCTTTTTTCAGGTTATCTTTTAAAAGAAAGATTTTTTTGTTATAATTCATCTACATTATCTTAATTGCAACTGTTCTTTACTTAATATACTTTACTTTTTTCTCTTATTATTTTTTCTATACAATATTATATATCTATGTCAAGTCTTTATTCTCTAGTCGCCCTTCGATATCCCTATATATGGGGTTTTGGGGCTCCGCAGATCGTCAATTATTCGCTGTGAATTTTATTTAGTAAAATTTAGCATTTTTTTTAGTAAAATTTAACTTCAGACCCCCCCCCACCCCCACCCCCCCTTGACTATAAAATGACCAATTTTTATATATGTATGAAACGGTTTGGCTCCTTTGGTATACCCATATATGGGGTTTTGGGGCTCCGCAGATCGTCGATTTTTCGCAGTGAATTTTTTTATATATAAAATATGCGTGACGCTTTGATACTTATATATTAATTGGGGTTTTGCGGAGGGATAAAACGGGATTTTTTCCCCCTCAGCCATATCTAATGGTATCTTATTGAAAATTAGATATTTACCTCACAATTGAGTATGGAGATTCGATATCGCGTGGTCATCAATAAAATTAATTTTTTGATCTGACTCACTAACTTGACTATATATAAGATATTAAGAAATTTTAAAAAGTTGAAAATAATGAAAATAAAGTTGCTTCACTCGATATATAGCCTTTAAAAAAGGTGTCAAAACATAGTGTTAGAAAAATTATTTTCAGATTCCTTACTACTACTCATGAAAAAATAAAGTTATATATAATTTGGTATTTTTTATTATAAAAATGATAAAAAACACAAAATAGATATAAGATTTATAATAAGAACGAGAGAAGCATATGTAATTATTATGGATTCCTTGAATCTGTGAGTACTTACCCATAAAATTAAAAAAAACTCAAAAACCCTACAATTTTGATAAGAAAACCCAACCAATTTGATAAGAAAACCCGATCAAATTTAATAAATCGAAAAAGTTGCAAGAAATAATATATACTTGACGATGTTACTAAAATCCATTATAAATTTTTCCAAATAATGATAACCGTTTTATTTGTTAAGAGAACTTTACTTAAATATACAATTACTTACTCACTTTGGTTTCTCTCCGGGTTTTGGGGAAAAGGTGTCTCTGGGTTTTCATTCTATAGTAAAGACCTTCTAATCAGTAGAAAGTACTATCACTTTGGCTTTGCAAGTTTGACTTTGTGTTTTCACTCACTTCGCTTTGGGTTTTCATACGTGACGCAATACGCAGAGTCTTCGCTTCGCTCAGGACTCGCGTCACAATCATATTAAAATTGCCTCGTTTTTTGGCTTACCCGAAGAGTTTTGGCGTCAGCCTTTTTTCAGGTTTTCAAAAAAGAAAAGATTTTTGTTATAATTCATCTACATTATCTTAATTGCAACTGTTCTTTACTTAATATACTTTACTTTTTTCTCTTATTATTTTTTCTATACAATATTATATATCTATGTCAAGTCTTTATTCTCTAGTCGCCCTTCGATATCCCTATATATGGGGTTTTGGGGCTCCGCAGATCGTCAATTTTTCGCTCTTAATTTTTTACTATAAAATTTAGCATTTTTTTTAGTAAAATTTAACTTCAGACCCCCCCCCACCCCCACCCCCCCTTGACTATAAAATGACCAATTTTTATATATGTATGAAACGGTTTGGCTCCTTTGGTATACCCATATATGGGGTTTTGGGGCTCGTTAGATCGCCATTTTTTCGACCTTGACTTTTTATATATAAAATTATTGCGTGACGCTTTGTTACTTATATTAACTGGGGTTTTTGCGGAGGGATAAAACGGGATTTTTTCCCCCTCAGCCATATCTAATGGTATCTTATTGAAAATTAGATATTTACCTCACAATTGAGTATGGAGATTCGATATCGCGTGGTCATCAATAAAATTAATTTTTTGATCTGACTCACTAACTTGACTATATATAAGATATTAAGAAATTTTAAAAAGTTGAAAATAATGAAAATAAAGTTGCTTCACTCGATATATAGCCTTTAAAAAAGGTGTCAAAACATAGTGTTAGAAAAATTATTTTCAGATTCCTTACTACTACTCATGAAAAAATAAAGTTATATATAATTTGGTATTTTTTATTATAAAAATGATAAAAAACACAAAATAGATATAAGATTTATAATAAGAACGAGAGAAGCATATGTAATTATTATGGATTCCTTGAATCTGTGAGTACTTACCCATAAAATTAAAAAAAACTCAAAAACCCTACAATTTTGATAAGAAAACCCAACCATTTGATAAGAAAACCCGATCAAATTCAATAAATGGAAAAAATTGTAAAAAATAATATATTGTTCAATATGATACTAAAATCTTTAATACATATTTAATAAGTTACATAACCTTTTTATATAATAAGAAAACAACACTAAAATAAAGATTAACTTACTTTATTTGGTTTCTCTCTGGGTTTTGGTGGAAAGGTGTCTCTGGGTTTTCATTATTCGTAAAAAGATAAGATTATAAGAATGCGCGGTCTCTTTGGGTTTTCATGTTTGACCTTAGGGTTTTCATGCACTTCGCTTTGGGATTTCATTTCGTAATACGCAGAGTCTTCGCTTCGCTCAGGACTCGCGTCCAAATTCAATAAAAATTGCCTCGTCTTTGGCTTACCCGAAGGGTTTTGGCGTCAGCCTTTTTTCAGGTTTTCTAAAAAAGAAAAGATTTTTGTTATAATTCATCTACATTATCTTAATTGCAACTGTTCTTTACTTATTATACTTGACTTTTTTCTCTTATTATTATTTCTATACTCTATTATATATCTTTGTCAAGTCTTTATTGCCTAGTCGCCCTTTGATATCCCTATATATGGGGTTTTGGGGCTCCGCAGATCGTCAAAAAAATTCTATGTGATTTTATAGTCAAATTTGGAATTTTTTATGATTATTATTGGCTTTCAGACCCCCCCCCACCCCCCACCCCCTCTTGACTATAATGACAATTTTTAATATATGTAAGAAAACGGGTCTGCCCTCCTTAGGTATACCCATATATGGGGTTTTGGGGCTCCGCAGATCGTCAAATTTTCCTCCCAACTTTTTTATATATAAAATGTGCGTGACGCTTTGTTATATTATATATATTAAATGGGGTTCTGGGGACCGATAAAACGCGATTTTTCCCTCGTGAGCCATTTCAAATGCTATCTTATTGAAAATTAGATATTTACTCCACAATCGACTATGGAGATTCGATATCGCGTGGTCAACAATAAAATTAAATTTTTGACCTGACTCACTAACTTGACTATGTATAAGAAATTTAGAAATTTTAAGAAGTTCCAAAAAATGAAAATAAAGTTGCTCCACTCGATATATAGCCTCTAAAAAAGGTGTCAAATCACACTGTTAGAAAAAATATTTTCAGATTCCTGACTACTACTCACAAAAAAATAAAGTTATATATAATTGGTATTTTTTATTATAAAAATTATAAAAAAAACACAATAGATATAAGATTCATAATAAGAACGAGAAAAGATTATGTAATTATTATGGTTTCCTTAGAATTTGTGAGTACTTACTCATTAAATTGACCAAAACCCTGAAAACCCTACCATTTTGATAAGAAAACCCGACAAATTTGATAAGAAAACCCTATCAAAATTAATATATTGAAAAAGTTATAAGAAATAATAAATACTTCAATATCTTACTAAACTCCTTAATACATATTTAAAAACCTTTAAAACCTATATCAATATATATGTAAACTCTACTAAAATAAACATTTACTTACTCCTTTTGGTTTCTATCTGGGTTTTGGTGAAAAGGTGTCTCTGGGTTTTCATATAATAATAAAGACAATATAATCAGTAGAAAGCGTGATCTCTTTGGCTTTGCAAGTTTGACCTTGGGTTTTCATGCACTTCGCTTTGGGTTTTCATGCGTGACGCAATACGCTGAGTCTTCGCTTCGCTCAGGACTCGCGTCCAAATTCAATAAAAATTGCCTCGTCTTTGGCTTACCCGAAGGGTTTTGGCGTCAGCCTTTTTTCAGGTTTTCTAAAAAAGAAAAGATTTTTGTTATAATTCATCTACATTATCTTAATTGCAACTGTTCTTTACTTATTATACTTGACTTTTTTCTCTTATTATTATTTCTATACTCTATTATATATTCTTTGTCAAGTCTTTATTGACTAGTCGCCCTTTGATATCCCTATATATGGGGTTTTAGGGGCTCGCAGATCGTCGATTTTTCGCTCTTAATTTTTTACTATAAAATTTAGCATTTTTTTTAGTAAAATTTAACTTCAGACCCCCCCCCACCCCCACCCCCCCTTGACTATAAAATGACCAATTTTTATATATGTATGAAACGGTTTGGCTCCTTTGGTATACCCATATATGGGGTTTTGGGGCTCCGTAGATGGCCATTTTTTCCAACATGATTTTTTGTTATATAAAATATGCATGACGCTTTGTTATATATATTAATTGGGGTTTTGCGGAGGGATAAAACGGGATTTTTTCCCCCTCAGCCATATCTAATGGTATCTTATTGAAAATTAGATATTTACCTCACAATTGAGTATGGAGATTCGATATCGCGTGGTCATCAATAAAATTAATTTTTTGATCTGACTCACTAACTTGACTATATATAAGATATTAAGAAATTTTAAAAAGTTGAAAATAATGAAAATAAAGTTGCTTCACTCGATATATAGCCTTTAAAAAAGGTGTCAAAACATAGTGTTAGAAAAATTATTTTCAGATTCCTTACTACTACTCATGAAAAAATAAAGTTATATATAATTTGGTATTTTTTATTATAAAAATGATAAAAAACACAAAATAGATATAAGATTTATAATAAGAACGAGAGAAGCATATGTAATTATTATGGATTCCTTGAATCTGTGAGTACTTACCCATAAAATTAAAAAAAACTCAAAAACCCTACAATTTTGATAAGAAAACCCTACCAATTTGATAAGAAAACCCGATCAAATTTAATAAATCGAAAAAGTTGCAAGAAATAATATATACTTGACGATGTTACTAAAATCCATTATAAATTTTTCCAAATAATGATAACCGTTTTATTTGTTAAGAGAACTTTACTTAAATATACAATTACTTACTCACTTTGGTTTCTCTCTGGGTTTTGGGGAAAAGGTGTCTCTGGGTTTTCATTCTATAGTAAAGACCTTCTAATCAGTAGAAAGTACTATCACTTTGGCTTTGCAAGTTTGACTTTGTGTTTTCATGCACTTCGCTTTGGGTTTTCATATGTGACGCAATACGCAGAGTCTTCGCTTCGCTCAGGACTCGCGTCCAAATTCAATAAAAATTGCCTCGTCTTTGGCTTACCCGAAGGGTTTTGGCGTCAGCCTTTTTTCAGGTTTTCTAAAAAAGAAAAGATTTTTTATATATAATTCATCTACATTATCTTAATTGCAACTGTTCTTTACTTATTATACTTGACTTTTTTCTCTTATTATTATTTCTATACTCTATTATATATCTTTGTCAAGTCTTTATTGCCTAGTCGCCCTTTGATATCCCTATATATGGGGTTTTGGGGCTCCGCAGATCGTCA
>ARYC01010067.1:0-10674 GCA_000711775.1 Oxytricha trifallax | reverse complement strand
TTTATAGTCAAATTCTATGAAAAGTTCTCCTTCAAGTTTCTCAAAGATCTCATGACGCAAATTGAGTTTGAACTCCACTAAAAGCTTAATCGCACAATGAATAGAAAGAGTGTAGAGTTTAAAGGATTATCTATTTAGAATGAAGGTGTTCTGGTCATTTTCATTTTGTGATGACTTTATATCAACTCTAACTTTATAGTCAAATTCTATGCAAAGTTCTCCTTCAAGTTTCTCAAAGATCTCAATACGCAAATTGAGTTTGAATTCCACTAAAAGCTTAATCGCACAATGAATAGAAAGAGTGTAGAGTTTAAAGGATTATCTATTTAGAATGAAGGTGTTCTGGTCATTTTCATTTTGTGATGACTTTATATCAACTCTAACTTTATAGTCAAATTCTATGAAAAGTTCTCCTTCAAGTTTCTCAAAGATCTCAAAACGCAAATTAAGTTTGAATTCGACTAAAAGCTTAATCGCACAATGAATAGAAAGAGTGTAGAGTTTAAAGGATTATCTATTTTGAATGAAGGTGTTCTGGTCATTTTCATTTTGTGATGACTTTATATCAACTCTAACTTTATAGTCAAATTCTAATGAAAAGTTCTCCTTCAAGTTTCTCAAAGATCTCAATACGAAAATTGAGTATGAATTCCACTTAAAGCTTAATCGCACAATGACTAGAAAGAGTGTAGAGTTTAAAGAATTATCTATTTAGAATGAAGGTGTTCTGGTCATTTTCATTTTGTGATGACTTTATATCAACTCTAACTTTATAGTCAAATTCTATGAAAAGTTCTCCTTCAAGTTTCTCAAAGATCTCAATACGCAAATTGAGTTTGAATTTCCACTAAAAGCTTAATCGCACAATGAATAGAAAGAGTGTAGAGTTTAAAGGATTATCTATTTAGAATGAAGGTGTTCTGGTCATTTTCATTTTGGGATGACTTTATATCAACTCTAACTTTATAGTCAAATTCTATGAAAAGTTCTCCTTCAAGTTTCTCAAAGATCTCAATACGCAAATTGAGTTTGAATTCCACTAAAGGCTTTATCGCACAATGAATAGAAAGAGTGTAGAGTTTAAAGGATTATCTATTTTAGAATGAAGGTGTTCTGGTCATTTTCATTTTGTGATGACTTTATATCAACTCTAACTTTATAGTCAAATTCTATGAAAAGTATTCCTTCAAGTTTCTCAAAGATCTCAATACGCAAATTGAGTTTGCATTCCACTAAAAGCTTTATCGCACAATGAATAGAAAGAGTGTAGAGTTTAAAGGATTATCTATTTAGAATGAAGGTGTTCTGGTCATTTTCATTTGTGATGACTTTATATCAACTCTAACTTTATAGTCAAATTCTATGAAAAGTTCTCCTTCAAGTTTCTCAAAGAAATCAATACGCAAATAAAGTTTGAATTCCACTAAAAGCTTAATCGCACAATGAATAGAAAGAGTGTAGAGTTTAAAGGATTATCTATTTAGAATGAAGGTGTTCTGGTCATTTTCATTTTGTGATGACTTTATATCAACTCTAACTTTATAGTCAAATTCTATGAAAAGTATTCCTTCAAGTTTCTCAAAGATCTCAATACGCAAATTGAGTTTGCATTCCACTAAAAGCTTTATCGCACAATGAATAGAAAGAGTGTAGAGTTTAAAGGATTATCTATTTAGAATGAAGGTGTTCTGGTCATTTTCATTTTTGTGATAACTTTATATCAACTCTAACTTTATAGTCAAATTCTATGAAAAGTTCTCCTTCAAGTTTCTCAAAGATCTCAATACGCAAATTGAGTTTGAATTCCACTAAAGGCTTTATCGCACAATGAATAGAAAGAGTGTAGAGTTTAAAGGATTATCTATTTAGAATGAAGGTGTTCTGGTCATTTTCATTTTGTCATGACTTTATATCAACTCTAACTTTATAGTCAAATTCCTATGAAAAGTTCTCCTTCAAGTTTCTCAAAGATCTCAATACGCAAATTGAGTTTGAATTCCACTAAAGGCTTTATCGCACAATGAATAGAAAGAGTGTATAGTTTAAAGGATTATCTATTTAGAATGAAGGTGTTCTGGTCATTTTCATTTTGTGATGACTTTATATCAACTCTAACTTTTTATTCAAATTCTATGAAAAGTTCTCCTTCAAGTTCTCAAAGATCTCAATACGCAAATTGAGTTTGAATTCCACTAAAAGCTTAATCGCACAATGAATAGAAAGAGTGTAGAGTTTAAAGGATTATCTATTTAGAATGAAGGTGTTCTTGTCATTTTCATTTTGTGATGACTTTATATTAATTCTAACTTTATAGTCAAATTCTATGAAAAGTTCTCCTTCAAGTTTCTCAAAGATCTCAATACGCAAATTGAGTTTGAATTCCACTAAAGGCTTTATCGCACAATGAATAGAAAGAGTGTAGAGTTTAAAGGATTATCTATTTAGAATGAAGGTGTTCTGGTCATTTTCATTTTGTGATGACTTTATATCAACTCTAACTTTATAGTCAAATTCTATGAAAAGTTCTCGTTCAAGTTTCTCAAAGATCTCAATACGCAAATTTAGTTTGCATTCCACTAAAAGCTTTATCGCACAATGAATAGAAAGAGTGTAGAGTTTAAAGGATTATCTATTTAGAATGAAGGTGTTCTGGTCATTTTCATTTTGTGATGACTTTATATCAACTCTAACTTTATAGTCAAATTCTATGAAAAGTTCTCCTTCAAGTTTCTCAAAGATCTCAATACGCAAATTGAGTTTGAATTCGACTAAAAGCTTAATCGCACAATGAATAGAAAGAGTGTAGAGTTTAAAGGATTATCTATTTTGAATGAAGGTGTTCTGGTCATTTTCATTTTGTGATGACTTTATATCAACTCTAACTTTATAGTCAAATTCTATGAAAGGTTCTCCTTCAAGTTTCTCAAAGATCTCAATACGCAAATTGAGTTTGAATTCCACTAAAAGCTTAATCGCACAATGAATAGAAAGAGTGTAGAGTTTAAAGGATTATCTATTTAGAATGAAGGTGTTCTGGTCATTTTCATTTTGTGCTGACTTTATATCAACTCTAACTTTATAGTCAAATTCTATGAAAAGTTCTCCTTCAAGTTTCTCAAAGATCTCAATACGTAAATTGAGTTTGAATTCCACTAAAAGCTTAATCGCACAATGAATAGAAAGAGTGTAGAGTTTAAAGGATTATCTATTTAGAATGAAGGTGTTCTGGTCATTTTCATTTTGTGCTGACTTTATATCAACTCTAACTTTATAGTCAAATTCTATGAAAAGTTCTCGTTCAAGTTTCTCAAAGATCTCAATACGCAAATTGAGTTTGAATTCCACTAAAAGCTTAATCGCACAATGAATAGAAAGAGTGTAGAGTTTAAAGGATTATCTATTTAGAATGAAGGTGTTCTGGTCATTTTCATTTTGTGATGACTTTATATCAACTCTAACTTTATAGTCAAATTCTGTGAAAAGTTCTCCTTCAAGTTTCTCAAAGATCTCAATACGCAAATTGTGTTTGAATTCGACTAAAAGCTTAATCGCACAATGAATAGAAAGAGTGTAGAGTTTAAAGGATTATCTATTTTGAATGAAGGTGTTCTGGTCATTTTCATTTTGTGATGACTTTATATCAACTCTAACTTTATAGTCAAATTCTATGAAAAGTTCTCCTTCAAGTTTCTCAAAGATCTCAATACGCAAATTGAGTTTGAATTCGACTAAAGGCTTTATCGCACAATGAATAGAAAGAGTGTAGAGTTTAAAGGATTATCTATTTTGAATGAAGGTGTTCTGGTCATTTTCATTTTGTGATGACTTTATATCAACTCTAACTTTATAGTCAAATTCTATGAAAAGTTTTCCTTCAAGTTTCTCAAAGATCTCAATACGCAAATTGAGTTTGCATTCCACTAAAGGCTTTATCGCACAATGAATAGAAAGAGTGTAGAGTTTAAAGGATTATCTATTTAGAATGAAGGTGTTCTGGTCATTTTCATTTTGTGATGACTTTATATCAACTCTAACTTTATAGTCAAATTCTATGAAAAGTTCTCGTTCAAGTTTCTCAAAGATCTCAATACGCAAATTGAGTTTTAATTCCTCTAAAAGCTTTATCGCACAATGAATAGAAAGAGTGTAGAGTTTAAAGGATTATCTATTTAGAATGAAGGTGTTCTGGTCATTTTCATTTTGTGATGACTTTATATCAACTCTAACTTTATAGTCAAATTCTATGCAAAGTTTTCCTTCAAGTTTCTCAAAGATCTCAATACGCAAATTGAGTTTGCATTCCACTAAAAGCTTTATCGCACAATGAATAGAGAGTGTAGAGTTTAAAGGATTATCTATTTAGAATGAAGGTGTTCTGGTCATTTTCATTTTGTGATGACTTTATATCAACTCTAACTTTATAGTCAAATTCTATGAAAAGTTCTCCTTCAAGTTTCTCAACGATCTCAATACGCAAATTGAGTTTGAATTCGACTAAAAGCTTAATCGCACAATGAATAGAAAGAGTGTAGAGTTTAAAGGATTATCTATTTTGAATGAAGGTGTTCTGGTCATTTTCATTTTGTGATGACTTTATATCAACTCTAACTTTATAGTCAAATTCTATGAAAAGTTTTCCTTCAAGTTTCTCAAAGATCTCAATACGCAAATTGAGTTTGCATTCCACTAAAAGCTTTATCGCACAATGAATAGAAAGAGTGTAGAGTTTAAAGGATTATCTATTTAGAATGAAGGTGTTCTGGTCATTTTCATTTTGTGATGACTTTATATCAACTCTAACTTTATAGTCAAATTCTATGCAAAGTTTTCCTTCAAGTTTCTCAAAGATCTCAATACGCAAATTGAGTTTGCATTCCACTAAAAGCTTTATCGCACAATGAATAGAAAGAGTGTAGAGTTTAAAGGATTATCTATTTAGAATGAAGGTGTTCTGGTCATTTTCATTTTGTGATGACTTATATCAACTCTAACTTTATTGTCAAATTCTATGCAAAGTTCTCCTTTAAGTTTCTCAAAGGTCTCAATACGCAAATTGAGTTTGAATTCCACTAAAAGCTTAATCGCACAATGAATAGAAAGAGTGTAGAGTTTAAAGGATTATCTATTTAGAATGAAGGTGTTCTGGTCATTTTCATTTTGTGATGACTTTATATCAACTCTAACTTTATAGTCAAATTCTATGAAAAGTTCTCCTTCAAGTTTCTCAAAGATCTCAATACGCAAATTGAGTTTGAATTCGACTAAAGGCTTTATCGCACAATGAATAGAAAGAGTGTAGAGTTTAAAGGATTATCTATTTTGAATGAAGGTGTTCTGGTCATTTTCATTTTGTGATGACTTTATATCAACTCTAACTTTATAGTCAAATTCTATGAAAAGTTTTCCTTCAAGTTTCTCAAAGATCTCAATACGCAAATTGAGTTTGCATTCCACTTAAAGCTTTATCGCACAATGACTAGAAAGAGTGTAGAGTTTAAAGGATTATCTATTTAGAATGAAGGTGTTCTGGTCATTTTCATTTTGTGATGACTTTATATCAACTCTAACTTTATAGTCAAATTCTATGAAAAGTTCTCCTTCAAGTTTCTCAAAGATCTCAATACGCAAATTGAGTTTGAATTCCACTAAAGGCTTTATCGCACAATGAATAGAAAGAGTGTAGAGTTTAAAGGATTATCTATTTAGAATGAAGGTGTTCTGGTCATTTTCATTTTGTCATGACTTTATATCAACTCTAACTTTATAGTCAAATTCTATGAAAAGTTCTCCTTCAAGTTTCTCTAAGGTCTCAATACGCAAATTGATTTTGAATTCCACTTAAAGCTTAATCGCACAATGACTAGAAAGAGTGTAGAGTTTAAAGGATTATCTATTTAGAATGAAGGTGTTCTGGTCATTTTCATTTTGTGATGACTTTATATCAACTCTAACTTTATAGTCAAATTCTATGAAAAGTTCTCCTTCAAGTTTCTCAAAGATCTCAATACGCAAATTGAGTTTGAATTCCACTAAAGGCTTTATCGCACAATGAATAGAAAGAGTGTAGAGTTTAAAGGATTATCTATTTAGAATGAAGGTGTTCTGGTCATTTTCATTTTGTGATGACTTTATATCAACTCTAACTTTATAGTCAAATTCTATGAAAAGTTCTCCTTCAAGTTTCTCAAAGATCTCAATACGCAAATTGAGTTTGAATTCCACTAAAGGCTTTATCGCACAATGAATAGAAAGAGTGTAGAGTTTAAAGGATTATCTATTTAGAATGAAGGTGTTCTGGTCATTTTCATTTTGTCATGACTTTATATCAACTCTAACTTTATAGTCAAATTCTATGAAAAGTTCTCCTTCAAGTTTCTCAAAGATCTCAATACGCAAATTGAGTTTGAATTCCACTAAAGGCTTTATCGCACAATGAATAGAAAGAGTGTAGAGTTTAAAGGATTATCTATTTAGAATGAAGGTGTTCTGGTCATTTTCATTTTGTCATGACTTTATATCAACTCTAACTTTATAGTCAAATTCTATGAAAAGTTCTCCTTCAAGTTTCTCAAAGATCTCAATACGCAAATTGAGTTTGAATTCCACTAAAGGCTTTATCGCACAATGAATAGAAAGAGTGTAGAGTTAAAGGATTATCTATTTAGAATGAAGGTGTTCTGGTCATTTTCATTTTGTGATGACTTTATATCAACTCTAACTTTATAGTCAAATTCTATGAAAAGTTCTCCTTCAAGTTTCTCAAAGATCTCAATACGCAAATTGAGTTTGAATTCCACTAAAGGCTTTATCGCACAATGAATAGAAAGAGTGTAGAGTTTAAAGGATTATCTATTTAGAATGAAGGTGTTCTGGTCATTTTCATTTTGTGATGACTTTATATCAACTCTAACTTTATAGTCAAATTCTATGAAAAGTTCTCCTTCAAGTTTCTCAAAGATCTCAATACGCAAATTGAGTTTGAATTCCACTAAAGGCTTTATCGCACAATGAATAGAAAGAGTGTAGAGTTTAAAGGATTATCTATTTAGAATGAAGGTGTTCTGGTCATTTTCATTTTGTCATGACTTTATATCAACTCTAACTTTATAGTCAAATTCTATGAAAAGTTCTCCTTCAAGTTTCTCAAAGATCTCAATACGCAAATTGAGTTTGAATTCCACTAAAAGCTTAATCGCACAATGAATAGAAAGAGTGTATAGTTTAAAGGATTATCTATTTAGAATGAAGGTGTTCTGGTCATTTTCATTTTGTGATGACTTTATATCAACTCTAACTTTTTATTCAAATTCTATGAAAAGTTTTCCTTCAAGTTTCTCAAAGATCTCAATACGCAAATTGAGTTTGCATTCCACTAAAAGCTTTATCGCACAATGAATAGAAAGAGTGTAGAGTTTAAAGGATTATCTATTTAGAATGAAGGTGTTCTGGTCATTTTCATTTTGTGATGACTTTATATCAACTCTAACTTTATAGTCAAATTCTATGCAAAGTTTTCCTTCAAGTTTCTCAAAGATCTCAATACGCAAATTGAGTTTGCATTCCACTAAAAGCTTTATCGCACAATGAATAGAAAGAGTGTAGAGTTTAAAGGATTATCTATTTAGAATGAAGGTGTTCTGGTCATTTTCATTTTGTGATGACTTTATATCAACTCTAACTTTATAGTCAAATTCTATGAAAAGTTCTCCTTCAAGTTTCTCAAAGATCTCAATACGCAAATTGAGTTTTAATTCCTCTAAAGGCTTTATCGCACAATGAATAGAAAGAGTGTAGAGTTTAAAGGATTATCTATTTAGAATGAAGGTGTTCTGGTCATTTTCATTTTGTGATGACTTTATATCAACTCTAACTTTATAGTCAAATTCTATGCAAAGTTCTCCTTCAAGTTTCTCAAAGATCTCAATATGCAAATTGAGTTTGAATTCCACTAAAAGCTTAATCGCACAATGAATAGAAAGAGTGTAGAGTTTAAAGGATTATCTATTTAGAATGAAGGTGTTCTGGTCATTTTTATTTTGTGATGACTTTATATCAACTCTAACTTTATAGTCAAATTCTATGAAAAGTTCTCCTTCAAGGTTCTCAAAGATCTCAATACGCAAATTGAGTTTGAATTCCACTAAAAGCTTAATCGCACAATGAATAGAAAGAGTGTAGAGTTTAAAGGATTATCTATTTAGAATGAAGGTGTTCTGGTCATTTTCATTTTGTGATGACTTTATATCAACTCTAACTTTATAGTCAAATTCTATGCAAAGTTCTCCTTCAAGTTTCTCAAAGATCTCAATACGCAAATTGAGTTTGAATTCCACTAAAAGCTTAATGTCACAATGAATAGAAAGAGTGTAGAGTTTATAGGATTATCTATTTAGAATGAAGGTGTTCTGGTCATTTTCATTTTTTGCTGATTTTATATCAACTCTTACTTTATAGTCAAATTCTATGAAACGTTCTCCTTCAAGTTTCTTAAAGATCTCAATATGCAAAATTGAGTTTGAATTCCACTAAAATCTCAATATGCAAAATGTATTTGAATTCCACTAAAAGCTTAATCGCACAATGAATAGTAAGAGTGTAGAGTTTAAAGGATTATCTATTTAGAATGAAGGTGTTCTGGTCATTTTCATTTTGTGATGACTTTATATCAACTCTAACTTTATAGTCAAATTCTGTGAAAAGTTCTCCTTCAAGTTTCTCAAAGATCTCAATACGCAAATTGTGTTTGAATTCCACTAAAGGCTTTATCGCACAATGAATAGAAAGAGTGTAGAGTTTAAAGGATTATCTATTTAGAATGAAGGTGTTCTGGTCATTTTCATTTTGTGATGACTTTATATCAATTCTAACTTTATAGTCAAATTCTATGAAAAGTTCTCCTTCAAGTTTCTCAAAGATCTCATTACGCAAATTGAGTTTGAATTCCACTAAAAGCTTTATCGCACAATGAATAGAAAGAGTGTAGAGTTTAAAGGATTATCTATTTAGATTGAAGGTGTTCTGGTCATTTTCATTTTGTGATGACTTTATATCAACTCTAACTTTATAGTCAAATTCTATGAAAAGTTCTCCTTCAAGTTTCTCAAAGTTCTCATTACGCAAATTGAGTTTGAATTCGACTAAAGGCTTTATCGCACAATGAATAGAAAGAGTGTAGAGTTTAAAGGATTATCTATTTAGAATGAAGGTGTTCTGGTCATTTTCATTTTGTGATGACTTTATATCAACTCTAACTTTATAGTCAAATTCTATGAAAAGTTCTCCTTCAAGTTTCTCAAAGATCTCAATACGCAAATTGAGTTTGAATTCCACTAAAGGCTTTATCGCACAATGAATAGAAAGAGTGTATAGTTTAAAGGATTATCTATTTAGAATGAAGGTGTTCTGGTCATTTTCATTTTGTGATGACTTTATATCAACTCTAACTTTTTATTCAAATTCTATGAAAAGTTCTCCTTCAAGTTTCTCAAAGATCTCAATACGCAAATTGAGTTTGAATTCCACTAAAGGCTTTATCGCACAATGAATAGAAAGAGTGTAGAGTTTAAAGGATTATCTATTTAGAATGAAGGTGTTCTGGTCATTTTCATTTTGTCATGACTTTATATCAACTCTAACTTTATAGTCAAATTCTATGAAAAATTCATCCTTCAAGTTTCTCAAAGATCTCAATACGCAAATTGAGTTTGAATTCCACTAAAGGCTTTATCGCACAATGAATAGAAAGAGTGTAGAGTTTAAAGGATTATCTATTTAGAATGAAGGTGTTCTGGTCATTTTCATTTTGTCATGACTTTATATCAACTCTAACTTTATAGTCAAATTCTATGAAAAGTTCTCCTTCAAGTTTCTCAAAGATCTCATGACGCAAATTGAGTTTGAAATCTACTAAAAGCTTTATCGCGCAATGAATAGAAAAAGAAAAAAAAACTAAAAAAAAGAGTGTAGAGTTTAAAGGATTATCTATTTAGAATGAAGGTGTTCTGGCCATTTTTATTTTGTGATGACTTTATTTCAACTCTAACTTTATAGTCAAATTCTATGAAAAGTTCTACTTCAAGTTTCTCAAAGATCTCATGACGCAAATTGAGTTTGAATTTCACTAAAAGCTTAATCGCACAATGAATAGAAAGAGTGTAGAGTTTAAAGGATTATCTATTTAGAATGAAGGTGTTCTGGTCATTTTCATTTTGTGCTGACTTTATATCAACTCTAACTTTATAGTCAAATTCTATGAAAAGTTCTCCTTCAAGTTTCTCAAAGATCTCAATACGTAAATTGAGTTTGAATTCCAATAAAAGCTTAATCGCACAATGAATAGAAAGAGTGAAGAGATTAAAGGATTATCTATTTAGAATGAAGGTGTTCTGGTCATTTTCATTTTGTGATGACTTTATATCAACTCTAACTTTATAGTCAAATTCTATGAAAAGTTCTCCTTCAAGTTTCTCAAAGATCTCAATACGCAAATTGAGTTTGAATTCCACTAAAGGCTTTATCGCACAATGAATAGAAAGAGTGTAGAGTTTAAAGGATTATCTATTTAGAATGAAGGTGTTCTGGTCATTTTCATTTTGTCATGACTTTATATCAACTCTAACTTTATAGTCAAATTCTATGAAAAGTTCTCCTTCAAGTTTCTCAAAGATCTCAATA
>ARYC01010065.1:0-16061 GCA_000711775.1 Oxytricha trifallax | reverse complement strand
CATCTTCTTGATGAAGGAATAGAGCAAGCTTCACAAAGAGCGAAAGTCGCAGACAAAGGATGAAGTTAGCAAGAGACTTTATTCAAATATTTAGACTCCAGAGTAAATGAACATAGACGCTGGAGCTGGCAGCAAGAGAAAAAACTTAGGAGGAGGGAAGCAAGAAGTAGAAAAAAAGAAAGAGAAGCCAACTCTCTCTTAAGAATTCTAAATGTGACTTAAATATTCATTAACTTAACTCTAAAACTTATTTATATATATTCACTCTCCCTTTTTTCGCACACTTTTAAGCCAATAAATTATCTACTCTCTTCGCTGAGCTTTTAATAAAGTCTACTGTATCGATAGGTAGGTCATGCATCAAGTGGTATAGCAGCAGTTTCTTGTAATGGTGTTTTAATATACCCCAGTGGAACTTAATTCCATTAAACTATGGACTGTAAGGTACGTTGAACACTGGCGTTATTTTAAGTTGCTCATAACTCTTCCTTGTTTCTTTAGTCTTATGAACAGAAAGATTATCAACGAATAGTATAATCTCTTATTCAGGGTGCTTCTCTCTTAGCTGCTCTAAGACCTTAATATACTGCTCTGTCTTAATAGAGCGAGGATGAATAAGATAAGTTTCTAAACCAGCATCCTCGCTAATACCTCCTAGAATTGCCATTGTTTATACCTTGACTTTCTAGTCATACACTTCTATGTTGCTATGTCTCTTATACCAAGACTTCTAGATGAAAGTGTTGAATGTAAACACAGCCTCATCAGCATGAATAAACTTATTATTATTCTATTAGGCTCTCTGCATTTAATTATAAATATAATTTAAGTTGTTGTTGTAAAATGGCAGAGTGAAATCAATTACTCTCTTGATACGATTTACACCTTTGTAAGAGATACCTTTTCGTTTTTAGATGTATAGATGTTTGCTATAGACTAAGCAGAGATCTTCAACTCAGGGAACTTGCGGTGAAACATAGTAGCTCGTTGGTCGAGAGAGAAGTGAGCCCAATACTTCAAAGATTTTTCATAAATAAGATAGTCAATATGCTTCTATAGAAACTTTGACTTCCTCTAAGGCATAGAATTCAGCTATTATTGCTTAAGTTATACTGTTATAAGGCAGTCGGAGCGAACAGTTGAAGGACTTCGCTTTAAGAGCAGTGCAATTGACTTATAAATAAGTACTGGTTTGACTTACTCACTGTATATATCACATCCAAATCGCAGTTTAAAAACTAAATCTATATACTCCTCATCATAAATAGACCCCAAAAGCTTGCTATTTTTGTCTCGCATTTAATTAATAACTCCAACCCCTAACGAATTCCCTACAAATCAAAGCACTTATAAACCTCATTAAGGGGTTTTGGGGTTTTGAATCGGTTAAATATTTTTTTCGTTTTTCAGAGCTGTTTTATGATTTTTTATATTTCCTATGCCTGCACCCCAAAGAATCTGCTAATTAATCTATATTTGCATTTGTTTTGTTATTAAGGTGATAGTTTGATTTTCTAAATCAAAGTAAGCAAATTAATTTTCTCAAGTCCATTTGCTTAATAGGTTTCCATTTCATATATAAAGTAAAATAAATTTAATTTAATAAATATTATTACAAATTTTACTTATATTTTTATAAATATAAAAATCACTTTTAATTAATTATTAACATGAATAAATTTTACTAATTTTAATAATTGGGATTTGGGTTTTACAAGAAGCTTTGTTTGCAGTTTAAATTTTTATACTCTTGATGAAGAATTATATTAAGTTTATTATATTCATGAGAGTATAATCTATTGAAGCTTTAGCAATTTTATGAAGGCTACTTGTTGCTTGTCTGATCTTTTTACTATTTTTATGAGGAGCTCAAGATTGAGTTCTGAATAGATGCCTCTAATGAAGTCTGTGTAATTCTCGACTATACTATAAACTTCGGAATTAAATGAATTAATGCAGATAGAGATACTCTAATCTATAGTATTGAATCTATTTTGAAGCTCCGCCTTGTTGACCGTCTTCATTGTTTGTAGAATTGATCCTATATAATTATAATTAATTGTCTTATCATTTAACTTTATTTAGGATCAATGTTTATACTAAAGTTTAATTTGAGATTTTTCATTAATTTCATATTTAATACTGTATTCTTTCTTTGACGGAATTGATGTCATTAGAATTTGAGTTAGAAGTTTAATCTGGGGTAATTATATTTGTTTCATCAGGAAGGTTTACTAATACACAGTAAACAAACTTGATTCTCTTAAGCAGGAGCTAGATTTTTCGTATTCGTTGTAGGCTTGTTTTACTTCTACTGAATTCTAGTTTTCATCGTTGTCAGAATCATGATTTTTTTAAAAGATAATAAAGTTAATTACAATATTAAATCATAATAAATCAAATATGAATTATAAAAATGAATAATATATAAGTTAATTTTTGCCCTGTCATCGTGCAATTCACCTTCGTATTATGAATATTATCATGAATGTATTTTTTCCCATTTTTTATCTCTTTTATTAATTTTCAGTCTAGTCCTACTATTGCATCGGCTAGTTATAACCCCTATAAAAAATTAATTTTAAATATAACGATTGTATCATACAATTTTAATGAACACACTGCATCTCCATTTTTATTATTAATTTAATATTTTTATATATTAAATACAATTCACTTTATTTAATAAAATAATATATTTTTATAAAATATATATAAATTTGGGATAAATGAATAATACAAAAAATTTCACAGGCAAATTCTATAAATATAGTAGGATGTTTAAGAGTGGAAGCATTGAGAGAAAATGGTAATAATTTTAAATATTCAGGTAGTTATAAGAATTAATACAGTGATTTAGTTTTATCATTTATAATATTTAAATAAATTTTGCATTATTCATTCACTACATTATTCTAATGTAGGACAATCGATAAGAGTTGTCGAGATTTTGTCGATTGCCTTACATTTTATTATAAACTTAGTCGATTTATTATTTGTTAAAATTAGGCAATATTATATTATTTTTTTAATTAAGTTATTTACATGCATTTATATGAGAAAATGTTATTACACTTTGACTTAATAGTCCCAACTTTTTAACTTTAAATTTACTAAACTTATATAATTATATTTCATACTTATTTAATGAGAGATGCTTAAAATATAAGGCATTAGAATAATAGTAATTACAATCAAATAAATTAAAATAAATTACATTCATTATATTTAAACATTTTTGTTAAAAGAACTATAGCTTACTAAGTATATGATTATGATTATCATTGAATAAATTGTAAATAACTTATAAAGTTTATAATGATTTTCAAAGCTTTATTATTTAGTAAATTCCAATATTTTTAAAAGTTAGGAAACTTAACAAATATCATACATTTTTATATTATTTTCATTTATATTTTAAAGTTTATTCAAATGTTTATAAATATAAATTTTAAAATTGCATAACTTATTCTCGAAATATTAATTAATCAAGCAACCTATTTTTTGAAAATTTTCCCAAATAGCAAAAGTGATGAACTGTAAATTTCTACTATTGCAGGAGTTGCATTGCCTAGATTGCTTGCTCATATGATATGCATCGTAGAGCTTATCTTACTTTCCATTTGCATTGCACATTCAGTTTGGAGTCTTCGCTATTGATAGTGGCTTTACAACACATACCACATTCTGAACTGAAGCCTCTCGATGTCAGCATGTTGACACTTTTGCCAGAATATTGACAGATGAGTCGCTTTTCCAAAAAGGTTCTTAAAGAAGAAGCAGATAGGGACAGCTCTGCTCTCAGCGGTAAGAAATACTATAGCCTCAGCATCAATTTTGCTATCTCTATCTGCTCTCTAGCTTACAACAGTAGTTGAATGGGCTTCTTCATTATATGATCAAAATAAATGCATTAGGAATTCAGGGATTTTTGGACTTTCGGTTTTGCAAACCAAGCAAGGGCGAACCTTCGAATGGTGGTCATCAAGGAATACCACGTGATTCTCCATGGAAAGACGCTGGAAGATGGAATCTCCGAATCAGATATCTATCCTAGAGGTTGAGATAAACGCTATGCTATGTCATAGCCTTTTAACCAGGCCTTTTACTCATTGGCATTTCGCTGTTTTTCGAGCTATAGTCGTGATTCTTGCATTCATATGCATTCCTCTAGCTCTTTGCTGATTTCTTCTGGTTGTTATATGAGTTTCTCCTCGATGCAGTTGAGTGGCTTTAGCGTTTTCCAAATAGCATGATTAGACTCTCGAAGAAGATGTAACCCTAAACGTTAAAGGCTAAGGATTCTAGATGCAATATGTATCTATCTGTAAACCATTTAGCATATAATCCTATAAAGCTCCCATATACTATTTAGATTTAAATTTCTGACAATATTTCTCCGCACCAATTGGAACATGCTCAGATTTTATGTGTGTCAACGCTGACTTATGCTGGGATATCAGGCGTTAAAAGAACTTCTATCTCTTTTACTCTTGCAATCATGATGCTAAATACTAGTTTGATCTGATCAAATATGATTGAAATTCAAGCACATCTCGTTTTCAGAGCTAAAAGAAACATCATGAACAACTCTAAACTTAACTTTGAAGCCTTTAAGCCTTACATGAGACAGTAATTAGATTACTAAACATTACTAAGCCACTGGTTCCCTATGGTTGCAATGCGATGTCGATGCTTGTAAATGTATTACATTGAATGGCAAATAGGCTCATTGATTTTCTCCTAATTTCTTGATCTCTGTAAAAAATCCAGTAGAAGTGCCATAATAACTAGCTGCTGCTCTTGAGATACTAAGAAATGCTGAAGCCGCTTGTGTAACTAGGGTCAGGCAGCTTGAGATATAGCATTCGCTAATTAGAGCTGTTACTATGAGCGCAGCAACTACTTTAGAATGATAGCACATAAAAATTATCAAAGATATCCAAATTAACTATCATGCATACTTACGCACTTATTACACAATGAGTAAAAATTATTGTAAAATCCAAAATTAAATGAATAATTAAAAATCTACTTAGAATATCTTAATGTTATTTATTTAAATCTAATTATACACTATCCAATCTCGAAATCAATAAAATTTCGAAATTAAGTGCAATAGAATAAATTAATATACTTATACTGTTTCAAACTAGATATAAATGAAATGCAGTTTTTAAATATTTAAATGTTAAATTTTATAATTAATACATTCATAAATGTTTAATTATCTTAACATAATTTTCTAAAAGGAATATGTTTAGTTTGAATAATTATTTTTAATTTAATATAAGATTTAGACTAATAAATAATTAACATTTAAATATTTAAAAACTGCATTCCATTTATTTTGAGTTTTAAATAATATGAGTAATTATTAATACTCTATCGCACTCTATCTCAAAATTAATGGAATTTAGAGATAGAGTAGTGTTTAATTATATTTATTAAATTATCATTAAAATAGTGTAAGTAAATTATTGAATTTTCTTAAACAATTAATATATCAAAACTGTTTAAGATTCTAATCTTCTAAATATATTTATCACATCTATATTATACCAATTCACTCTCCTTATTCCCTTAAAAATTATTCATTTATATAACTTTTTTATATTTTGTTGGGTTTGTTTTTATTTCTTGGAACTATCTGCAAGTACTTTATAGGGTAAAATGTATTAAAGTTCACTAGTAAAGTATTCAATAGATATTTTGCATGGAGGGGAGGCTTGTTACACTTAACGAGCATATTGCATATACCTCTTTGTGATGTTAAGCAGTATTGTTAGAGCTTATAATGATTTTATGAGTTTGTTGTTAATAGATGCTAGCTTGCCTGAGCATTTAAAACAGTTATTGACTCTAGAGTTAAACTACTTCACAGTTGTTATCACCTTCGAATTGAATCTAGGAAGGTAAAGATGGAATTGGTGACTTTGAAGAACTTTTCCAATGATTTTCCTGGTGAAAATAAAGGTGAAGATCTCAAGTAATTTAAGTCCTATTTGATTTTATTAGTTTTCATGAGGTTTATAGAATATTATGATAAGCGAGAAGTCATTTTACTCAATATCAACTAGTAATATATCCCTTTGTTATTTGCTTAGTATGCACATTCTGTTTTTTTATATTATTTATTTATTAATAAAATAAATAAATTAATAATGTTTAATTTTGCTTTTTAGACTATTATAAGTAAATTTTAATTTTATATATAAATTTGCTTGATTCTTTAGTAATTGTTGTAAACTTAATTTTCTCAGATAATAATTTTATATAAATATAAATTTTTAAAGCACAAGTGCTTTACTTCTTTTTCATATTTTATAATGGTCTCTATTATCGGTATCTTCTTCTTTTTAATTGAATTTGTACATTACTAAGAGTAATAAATTTTTTCCAATTTTATCTGTTTAATCTTATTCTTGATTTGGTGATGATAGTATTTTTGTTTACCATCTTTCAAACTAGTAATTTCAATAGTTAATTATTATAATGTATTTTAAACGAATATATAAATTTCAAGAGGTTAGTAGATTTTAAATTTATTGAGTATAATTTGAGTCTTTTATTATTATGGACATATCAATTCAAATTTTTGAATCTAGTTATTATCTATATTGAGAATTTATTCATAATTTATATAAGAGTCCTAGATTGATAAAGAATTATCACTATTTTTTTTATAGTAATTAATATTAGTGATTCAAATAATTTTTCTCTGAATTATTTTACTTTATTGCAATTTCCAGGTTTTTGAGTCTTATATGTTTATATTCTGGGAAAAAATGTTATTAACCTTGCTTTAATATCGAAATGTTATTGCGTTAATATTTGCATTGAACATTATTTTGTATAATGGGGTCAGTAGCCTGAACTATTTACAAATTAATTTTAAAGCTATATCAAGTAAATCTATATTTTCAAATTTATTTCTGGCTCATTACTTTCAAAAAGCTAGCTCCAAAGCTGCTATAAAAGCTTTGTTTCAATACGTCCTGCTATTAATTTATTATATGAATACCATTTATTTCATTATATATCATTTTATTCCTATATTTGGATGGTACCTGTCTCTATCCCCCACTTTAAGTATAGTAAAAATAAAAACAGTAATTACCTTACTAACCAATTCTGAATCGAAAATAATTTTTTTAATAGTAAAAAACCGATTAGGAAACATTTTGAGGTAATATGACTTTGTATAATTTATCGATTTATCATAAAATTACATATTTATAAAGTTACTTTTATGATAACATTTTGGTGATTTTTCTCCCCAAAATTCACTTTTAACTTTTAATTTCATTTGTACAAAAAATTGAAGTCTATCAAAAAAAGAATTAAGAAATAGTAAAGTGAATAATCAATTTATTTATGAATACAATGTTTTGTCATTCCAAACATCAGAATAAATTATCTCAAAATTACTGTACAAATGAAATTATAAGTTAAAAGTGAAATTTTTGGGAGAAAAAATCGCCAAAATGTTATCATAAAAGTAACTATATAAATATGTAATTTTATGATAAATCGATTAATTATACACAGTCATATTACCTAAAAATGTTTCATATAAGGTTTTTAATTATTAAAAACTTCATCTTCGATCCAGAATTGGTTAGTAAGATAATTACTGTTTTTATTTTTACTATACTTAAAGTGGGGGAATGAGACTTGTACTCCCTTATATTCTTATAAGAAGTATAAACTAGTGTATAATTTAGATCAATAAGTTTAACTTATTTATCGAAATGTAAAAGTTATGTCAAAAATAATGGAAAATAAATATATATTGGCTCTGAGTATAATAAAACGAAACTCATTAAATATTCTTAATATTTGTGATTACTTTTAAAAAATCGATCATTTAACTTATAAAATGTAATTTAGCTACATCATTGAAAGTAATTACTTTACTTATCATAGCAACTAAGGCAATATAATAGATTGGTAAAATGTTTTAACTATAAAAATATAATATAAACTTCATAAAATTGATTTAAGAATTCATAATCATTATATATATGCCTAGGTAACAAAATATTCTTAGAAATCAGTCACAATTTTCTAGATAGTTATATCAAATATTATATAAATTTTAAGAATCTCTATAAATTATAACTTTTTTTTTCGTAGTAAGAATATCATTTTAAATAGAATTTGTAATTTTTTTTAATTATAGAAAAATCTTCTAAAAATATTAATATATAGAGATAGTAAAAGTCTGCAATGTTAAAATACATATATTATTTATTAATTTAATTTGTTGCAGTTATTAGTATAAGAATATTAAACTATCAATGAAATTAGTATAAAAAAAATATTTTGTTTTGTTTAAACATTTTTTAAATTTGATTAATAAATAAATCTTTAACATGACTATAAATACCATTAACTGAAAATTGAAAATTCTAAACCAATTTACTGATAACTTAATTTTAAATACTAAACTATAATATAGCAGTTTATTACTCAGCTTGATAAGATTTTAATCTATTTTCAGATATAACTGATATTATCCGTATCTAAGTAGTTTATTTTATTTCGTTGTTCCATTTTGATTATTTCAAGCCAGATTTAAGGTATTAATTTTTCTTAGTGAAACTCAAGAGTATCCTGGAAAACTTATTCCTGGGTTGAATAATTTCACATAAATTGCTGAATTCTCTTTTATTCTAACTTCAAAAAAAACTTCTACTAAGAACCAAAATAGCGTTAGGTATAATTTGATCAATTATTTATAATGATTAAGTATTAGCATGTCACTTTTATACAACTTTAATTTTCACTTTTATTTAACTATCATTCCACTTTGTGTTGGTTTTTTTATGTTATTTTTTGCTACCTTAATAATTAATTCTTTGTTTTTTAGCATGTATTTAACTATTTCTGTGTTTATCATAAATTTAAATGTGGAACACTAATATTTGAAAATTCATGTAAATTTATGGAGTAGTATTCTTTATTGAAGTTGGATTGTAGTACTGGTAGTGGAATCTGAAATTTGATTTTTAAAGAGTAGGCCACTCCATTTTTAATGATTTATTCGAATAAAATAGTTTAATATAATTTTTTTTATTCATTTTTTCAATCTGTCATGATTATTTATCTGTTTAGCTGACATAACTGCTATTGATGTGTTTTAAGGTTCTCTAATTTATTAGTTTAATAAACTAATGATTTATTATTTCCAATTAATCTCTATATATTTTTTTAAACTTTGGGTTCTTGAAATATTTATAGATAATTATTAATTTGGTGTTAGATATATTTTACATTTTTCTTCCATTATTTGTTTACTAATCCTGTTATACTACTTAAATTTTTGTTCTCTTGATATTTTTATATGCTCTCATTCCATTATGCGCAAGTGCTGTACGCTGATGTCATTCTTGTAATCTCACATTTTTAATATACTGAAATTAGATTAAATTTTGTTTAATTTAAATCTATTATGAAACTATCGTTTAGAATTGCATAATCTTTTGACTTATTTAATATATTTGTAATATTTTCTGATAATTAGCATTATAATAGTTTCATGTTATTTCCATCTAATGTTATCTTTATTGTTAAAAATACCTATTCCTTTAAGATTTTGATGTTTGTAATTAAGTTAACAATATTATTATTTCATAACTATAAATCTAATAAATTTTAATTAATTTCTCATACAATTATTTTCTCTTGTTTCATTTTGGATATAATATATTTCTAATGCACAGTAGTGCTATAGTTTGATTGGTGTTTCGTCGGTTAATAATTATAGTGCTTGAAATTGTTTGACAAGAAAAGCTTAATCAAGCAAGGAATCGACAGATTTGGTAATTATTAGAGAGGGCTATGAAGTATTAGATTCTTCCATTTTCAATTTAAATAGATATTAGCTTCTGTTAGTACAAATTTTTCAGGAAGAATTTTTATGCCAGAAACAAATTTTTAATGTTTATAAAAAATCTTTTGTAAATAAGATGAATAAATAGATAAATTTAATTATAATTATAACAAATAAACGAGTAGTTTAATTAATTTAAATCCAATTTCTACTCTTCATATGAATGAAATAATGTATTTTGTCCAACAAAATTTGTATAAACTAAATTATATAGAAGATTATTTTGTAATCTAATATGGAAATTAGAAATAGAAAATATTTTAATTGAGATAATAATTGGAGAAAAATTAGATTGTATGCGAAACAATTTTTTTATATTTGTTAGTTAATAAAATTATTTTAGTTCTGAACTGTGTAATTAATCATGATAATAGATAATTTTCATATCTATGAACATATTAATATTCTAAAACTGACTTAATTATGGCAGTATTTTTAACAGATATAAATGGCGTCCTCCCTTAGACAGTTATCTGATCCTATATGATAACAAAAAACAATCAGTAGTAGTGACCACCAAGTTATGATACCATTGAACCAACTAAAATCTGGTAACTAGACAAGCATGGTGTAGAGAATTTGAAGGTGTAGATTTAAATGTATTTTCCATTTAAAAAACTCCATCAAAAGCACTAATATCAATAGTTATGCCTTATCCAACAATTATTCAACTGTCTCAAGCAAGACAACAATAATTTTTGCTCTTTTGGTAGTTGGCAGGTTAATTATAACGTATTGTAAGAAGTCCTTTGAGAATTGTAAGTTAGAAGTGCATGATGCCGCGAAACCATTTAAGCAGTTACTATAATTATAAGCGCAAAGACTGAAAGAGTAATAATGAAGAAAGTCTTATAATTACGAGTCTCTTGTATGTGATCCTATTCCCCTTGAAATGAAGAAGTAATGTTGGAGCTATGAATAAGCAAAGTATATTGGAATTAAATGGTCAAATATCAACGAATGAACCGCGTAAGGAAACTGCTCTAGGATCTCTCTGTCTTCTTATCGGAAAGATCATATCATATTATTAGAAAAGCTAAAGGCAAAAAGAATTAAGGCTGTCGAACTACAATATAAAATAGAGGAAGGTATAAGTTTGAAATGAATAGAGCAGCTGACCCTTAAATCTGTTCGTTTGCTCAATCAATAAGGTGAATGCTCTAGTTCAGGAAATGTTCTCACCTCTATGACAAAATGTCTTAGGGTGTCATTGGAAATATGGATAGTCACTTATTTCAGGTACCGGGACTCTTTTCTGAGTAGGACATTATATATTACTAGATTTTTAAACTTAAAATTATTGGTACCACATGCGGCTCCTCATAAAAAGTTGCGCCCGAACTTATTTGGTAATACTGTTTTGAAAATGTAGATGCACAAAGTCATAAAAATCCTCAAGTTGATAAATTAGTTGAGGGAAGAGTGTGGAAAACTTGTAAATGAGGGTGTTATTGAGAATGAAAAGCAAGAGAAGAGTGATAATGGAGATGATGATGATGGCAACTACAGAGGAGGAAGCAAAAGTTACATTAGAAGCAGCAGAGTTTGTCGTGGCGGTTTCAGATGTCATAAAGAAGTTGAGTAAATCTGAGGAAAAAAAGTTCCAATTTATTTAAAAAAATTGATAAATTAAATTTATTACCCTAGAAAATGGAAAAATAAAGCAGTTGACCCAGAAAGAACCTGTGTATTCTCAAAAAATATAAGTTTTAATATTGATGTCTAAAATATTTTTACAGATGCCTTTCTAATAAGATAATTGAAGGAACGAAACACACTACTCACAATGGAACAGAAAGAATTAATCAAGGTACCTAATTATGAAGGAAAATGGTAAAACAATTAAACTTATTTTAGATTCTCATTTTTGTTTCTTGTAAAAAGACTTGATTTAATTGCGATGTTATTATTCTTATAATCTAATATTATTTATTTTTATATATCATAATTGCGTCTTAGATGAAGATAGAGGCGATAACTACTCAAGGCTAATGCACAATAAACATGGAAGAAGACATAACAAGTATGTAGAATTGAACTAGGATTTGAAAAATACCTTTAATTGAGATTTCCTACATCATAATATCATAAGAAAATAATCATAGTAAAGTTAACCATCATTAAATTTTTTATCATGAAAGGGAGCCAAATACCTATATAAAAACAATTTTTCTGCAATTATAATTATAAAAATCTTCCAACATATAATAAAAAAAAACAATCAATTTTATTTAAGAATTTTATTTTCACATACTTTATTTATATTTTTTAACATGCATTGTTGATTGAATGATATTGCATTTTAATTCAATAATCTTTAATCAATGTATTACTATTTATTCAGGAATTTTTAATCTTATATTATATAAATAATTAAAGCCATCTAAATATAATAATAGTTTAGTTAATTCATATAAAATGTTGTAATTACTGAATGGTAAAACCATTTATTGAATAAAACAATTGTAAATCAAATAATTATGTTAATTGTTATCATGAATTAATTTGCTTTAAATTGTTGATGGTAAATCTCAAGCTAACATAATAAAAATATTTTGGAACAATTGAATTAAGTTATAAAATAAAGGAAAATCAAATGTCTCACTATTGTTAAGAGTATCTATTTTGAAACAATTCATTTGGAAAGTTTATGATTGGTAAAATGCTCGTTATATTGATGCTTTAATTATTAAAATTAGATATAAATATAATAGAAGTTATTTATATATGTAAATAATCTTTGGTAAAGTATAACAAGTCTTTTTTAATTAAAATATATATATAAGATATGTAAGATTTGTTAGAAAGAAAGTAAAAAGAACATTTCAAAAACTTACACAATTTCCTAATAGTTATAATTAATATAAATTTATATTTGTTAGAGATAAAAAATTATTTGTAGAAGTTTTAATAAATTTAAATATCTAAATATCTATATTGAAAAATATTCTAGTTCTAATATAAAAAAATTAAAGAATATAAATAAATATATAATTCCTTGCTTTTTAGACATTGTTGCATCTAGGTATTAACCCTTATTAATTTAACTTATACTATTCATCTTTGCCTTATAAGTTGTTAATTTAATCTTTTTCATTTTAATCTTAATCTTGCTTCTGTTAATCATTCACAAACTAAATAAAATGCCGAAATAGCTAAAATTAATTTACATTACACATATATAATGCATTGATATTAATAGTATATCCATTAAAATAATTAAAGGCTTTATCCTTTTTATTATAAAATAATTTCTTTTCATAGCGGTGATAAATCTCACATACCTCTGAATGATCATTTCTTTCATTACTCTTTCTTTTTTACCCGCTTATTTTCCTTATTGTTCCTCTTTCTCTTCTGGAACCAATGTTAGGATAATGTGGCACCATTCTCTATTTTTTTAATCATTTAATAGCTATTATTACTTATTTAAATTTAGGCAATTAACGATCGAGTACAAATAAAACTTTTTTTGAATCAAAGCGAAATTCGAATAGAGTATTAAAATTATCGATGAATGAAGTCTCATAAACTAATCAAATTCATAGTAAATTCAATAGAAAGTGGGAATATTAATATATTAACAATAAATTTGATATTAAGATGTTATCAAAAATAAATAATTTATTTTAATATTATATTTTATGCTCTGTTTAAATTAATTTATAATTCATTTATCAAAATATACGTTATCAATTAAATATTTAAGAATTACGCTTATTTGAGTTAATTATAATCAATATTGCTATAAATATATAAATAGAGAAAAAAATAATTAAAAGTCTTGTCCCTAATCATTTGGTTTTTCGCAGATACCTACGGTTTATTGTACTTATCCGTTCCACATCGATAGAAAAATTATAATTTATTTGAGAAATTCTTTAAAAATAGAAGTTAGAATAAATTAACGCAAACAAATCTAAGAAGTGAATACCATTATGATTTTATAGAGATTGATTAAATTATTTTTAAAAAAGTTAACATAATTTTTTTGAAGTGCTTATGATTTGTAAATATTTAATTTATGATTATTTTTCACATCATGCCATGTATTTTCTTCGAAAATTACTTATAACACATTATAAATCTGATCTACTATGATCGAAATATAATTAAACTTTAAAATTGTCTCCTGAATCAACAAAAAATTACAAAGACTTATTTTTGTGCTGTGCTTTCTACAAATATATAATTAAATATTTCTCGCTTTCAAAGAAAGATAATTTATTCTAACTGTTTATGTTTGAAAACATTATCTAAAAAATAATTAAATTTAAAATACTTTATAAATTGTAATTTATAATTTCCCAATTTAGTAAATGTCAATGGAATATTTCGATTAACAAATAATATAATTTAGAGGCAATCTTGATCTATTATTTATTTAATTAAAATTTTTATAATCATCAAGAAACTATATAATATTGATGTTATTTAATGCTATTTTGTGAATTTAATTTGTTTCACTAAATTTATTAATAATATAAATTAAATTTGTGTATTTAAACATTTTTAAATATAATAATATTTAAATTATTAATAAAAAACCCAAATTTACTTTTAACATTCCAGATAGGTTATAAGAGTCCATAAAATTTTGGTTTTTATAGAATCCAAAAATGTAAAAGAAAGTTTTAAATAGAATGAAGGTATAAGATCAAAGAATAAGTAATAGTTTTATATATAAAGCATGGGAGGTTTATTATAAAATATTAGAATTTTAATTTATTTAGAAATATTTATAAAAATGGTTATTAATTAATTTATGATTTTTAACTTATTTCAAATGTCCCAAACTTCATAGACTACCATCTCCCAAGGTTTAAAGCATGCCAGGTTTTATTAACTAGCTAAACACATCATATCATTAGCATCGGCTTATTTGGCTAAAAGGTTATCTACGATATAATTGAAGAAAATAAAAGTATAAAAAATAATAACAGTGATTTTAAGGATTGTGAGACAATAATGCAGAATTTTCACATGAAAAATGGACAAAATTTATAATTATTAATTGAATAAGATTTCCTAAATCCCAAATATTAAATAGTATTCCATAAGGTTACGACCTACTGGTAAGTTGAGAGCACATTCAAAACCCCAAAACCCCTTAATGAGGTTTATAAGTGCTTTGATTTGTAGGGAATTTGTTAGGGGTTGGGGTTATTAATAGGTTTTAATGTGAAATTTATAGTAAATGTATTTAATTTAATCACTCAAAATGCATTTTGGATTATGTGGGAGAGGTCTGAAGTTTATTTTACTTAACCACATCTCTATCTTCTCTAATGTTATGTCTGATCTAGAGTTTGGTTTTAAGATTATTGATTCTGCCATTTATTTTAATGATTGAGATACTCTGGTTTTGTCTATAAATTACTTTATTCTTTACTTAGCATCTTTCTCACACCTTGTAGAGTAGTAATCTTTCCGAGGCATATCGCACTCTATTATTATTGCTGCTAAAGCCCACACATCCCATTGATAGTCTCCATCTCTCCAGTCATCTCTTTCAGGATAATAGCCTGGAGTTCCCATGACACTTCCTAGCCTTGATACTTCTACCCTTAATGCTCTGTTGAAGTCAATAATTGTCACTCTTACAGGTGAGAAGTTTATCATGATATTCTCTGGTTTCAAATCTCTATGAACAAAGCCTAACTTATGTAGCTCTTTTATACCTTGTAAGGTTTAAGTTGCTATCAAAGCAAGCTACTTATGATTCCTTTGTTCAGTAATAAAATCTCTGAGGGTCATTTCATAGAGTGGGAGTCTGAAAGCCACATGATCCTTGGCAAGGAGAACAGCATCTAGCTTGATTAAGTAACTACACTCTTTAAACTTTGCTTGAGTTAGTACTTGATAATCATTTGTGAACTCCATCTAATATTTATCATCACTTAAGAGATATTGAAGAGATACACCTTGTATGCATACTGATGATCATTGATAACTTTCTTATCAAAGGAGTCTTCTAATATAAGGTAGCTTTAAAGTGAAGTGTCTAGGTCTACTTAGGCAAGAACTGGAATCTTTTTATATTGAATTTTAATCATAATCTTTGTGATTTCAGATGCTGGTAGGTTGCGTGATTTCCTCACATATTCTGATTCACAAGCTTGTTCGAGCTCTACCATTTTCGAAGATTCTCTTGCTTTTCTTT